>WUAW01000765.1:0-13865 GCA_017165845.1 Thaumetopoea pityocampa | reverse complement strand
GATAGTATAGATGCTGAAGAAATTGTAACACTCGTCGCTTTCAAATGGCACGTATTACTTGAACTTTTTGAAACAAGATGTATATTTGGTTAAATTAGCAGGTTTTCTGGGACTCCCTCTTTTTTGATTTCCTCTAATATTTGCTGGATGTATTCGTTTCGTTGGTTGATTCCTACTCAAAAGTGAATGCAAACCCTAATTATTCGTTTTGTTTGTCTGGCTTCTCAGTTCCACATCTTGAAGCTAGGATCTGCCGTCACACTTTTTCCACTTAGCCTGATCTTTAATATCCTCAATAGTGACTTTGTTGGCTACCATATTTTGTTTTACAATATCCAGCCACCGCTCTTAGGGATGTCTTAATCCAAGTCTTTGAGAGGTTATACCTTAATTCATCCGTATTTTCATTAAACTCAAGCAATAAACTTTCGTATGGTTTGTAACTGTTTTTAGACTAAAATTATTATATCTGTTGAACTTACCAGCCTTGCTAATGTCTTCAAAACGCCTTTGATAAGCAGTCTTGCGAAATACCAGGTGTGATATTGATAAAGCACCCACGCAATGCCGCCATAGATCATAAAGTATTAACTTCAGCCTTTAAACTATGATAGTTCAAATGGCGGGTAAAAATGAAAAAATGACTGAGTGGCATTTTGGTCGATATTATGATATTCGGAATTATATATTCAATGTTCTTAGAATTTTTTTGCGACATTATGTCTCACTCTTTATTTTCCCATATCACTTACTTTTTTCATTAACACACCCGTGGCCACCCGTAACCACCCGTAACGGTTGGTATTCATACGTAGGGCCACATCCTATTTTTTAGATTTTTGTAAATATGCCTTGCAAAACAACGTTTTAGAGAGATTTTCAAATATTATATATCTCGCATCCTCTGCTAACTTAATTAACCAATCTGGTTTTTCAGTTGTGAATTGATGACTAATATTCGATGTTTATTGCGCTGGAATTAGAAGGAAAGTAGTCAGTTGTTTTATAATTTAGATTAAATTACTGTCAACACGAACTACATTTGGCCCTTGATGCAGCACCCGACCAACAATAATACGACGCTATTAACGAGTGTCAATTTACAAAATACCGTGAAAAGCGAGGTGAATATGACTACATAGATAACTACGTCGCCCGACCTTCGAATAGTAAAAGCTTTGGAATTTTTTCCTTCGTACACAAAAAGCATTTGCGCACCGAATGATTTGTAGAATTCGGATTTATCGACGTGTCCAAATTTATTCGCTTACAGTTGGAGGTAGAGGAATTGTTTGCGAGTTAGTAATAAGAATATGAGTTCTTTTGATGCTAGTGGTCGTATTTTTCATTGGTTTAGACCCTTCGTTCCCAAAGTGATCCAGGTGGACCCCCAGGGGTCCACTGGAGACTCGACGTGGTCTACGTTGGCATACGCAAATTTCCATAGTTCTAATCTTCACATTTTTTGTCGAGTTTTGGGAATATGGTAGAAATGTGGCTGCAGGGGGTCCACCGGACCAGTTAAATTTTGGAAGTGGTCTATGAGAAAAAAATGTTTGGGAACCTCTGGTTTAGACAATTGAGACCCAACGTGGTCTATATCAATTCTCAGGAGTCAACGACGACGTCACGACGGTTAGAATTTTATAGCTTTCAAAGTGGGTAATACTGTGCCAGCTGTCAAAATACATTTGAAGTTGGTGAATTTGCATAATTCAATATTAGTTAAGCAGGGGATCTATCGAAAACCGAAAAATATGGTAAGTTGTTGACGAAACCAAGAGTAATAAGTAAAATGGGTAAAAAGAAATAAAATATATGGATTGTAGGTACAGTATTGATTATGTCATTTGTAATAAGTCGGCTTTGTGTTGGGTAGAATGTAGATATATATTTAGGCTAATTTTAAAGCACAATCTCAACAGATTGCACGTTTTTCAATTTATGTCTTCGTCCAATTCTGTATCCATTTATTTACGCGCTGTTCGTTGCATAATCTTCTATACAACCTAAATTAAATAATGATTTAAAAATATATTTAGGACCAGCATTGACGCAGCTAATTGTTGCACCAGCTTATGCTGAGTGATTTACCTGTTCAACACAACCTGTATATGTACACATATGCATTATTTTAGTTTTATATATAACTATTCCTTTTATTTAGCATTCTATTATCATTATAATCATTAACCCTACTGCCCCACTGCAGGGCGCAGGTCTCTCATAATAAAAAGTGTTAGGTTCGTTCGTTCGTTATTATACTTGTATATTATGTGTCTTGAATAAAAATTTAAAGTACCTAACGTGGTACTATATCACTAAAACAGTTATCACTGGTCGTTGATGCCAACAAAAACTCTTATTATAAAAAAGTGCGCGGTGGTATGCACCTAAAAATGTTTATTTTTTGTGAAAAACAAAGTTATTATTATGATTAAAAAAGTGTACCAATCTTAATTATAATGATTTTGAGCATTTATACAAACATAACACTGTATGGATATAAAGTGTTATGTTTATTATATCATACTACCTTTAGTAGATTTCTACTCTTAGTTTGAACACGCTGTACTCACTAAATACTTATCCACTGTTAGTAAAACAGTCCACAACATCTCACAATTCAACTGTCCTGTCAAATTTCCCCATTACCTCCCAATCATATTCCCATCCAACAAATAAAGTTGTCCTCTATCACTCAACAAAAATGTCTCCCAATAAATTATTATAATATTTTCTTATTATAATATTTTTTCTCTAGTTTACGATACGCTCGTTCCAATTCTGAGACAAATTCGCGGACTCCCCGCATTGTGTCCGTCGTCCCACCGACCTTATTTATAGTCACCGACACATATTTAGGCACCGCGTCCATCAGCACTTACCAATGACTAAATAAAACAATTATCGTGAAGTTATTCCTCTCAACACGAATCGGAACTTATTTTTACAATATTGGACATGATTTATGTGTTTGATGTTTGATTTCCTATAATTAGATTTTTTTAACCGAATCACCGAATAATATTGTTCAAATTGATTTTTTTTTCTTTTTTATTAAATATATAGTTTTATAATAATTTTTATGAAAACAGACCCTGAGACCCAAACTTTGAGCCCTTTTCGCTATTCCCAATACTTTCCGATCTGATCATCCATACCCAGTTGAAAAATTCACGTTTTTTGTATACCTATTATTTTTCTGATAATACAAGCCCTATTGTAATAGGTTTTGTAACAAGTTCAATTCAGAAAACTGTAAGTTGCATCAAAATATAATAGTTACATATAGATATATCTAAGGATATAAACTGGTATAAAATAAATTAATTATCGTGTAAATTCATTTATACATACATACAGTATTCCCCCAGTCTCCGACGGGGAATCGAACCCCGGTTTCCCGCGTGACCGGCGAGGATACGGGCCACTATCGAAGAATTGGGGTAGGCACAGACCACTTCTTTCCACTTGCTACAATCGTTTAATGTAGCTGAGTGGTTATCAGTGACCCACTTTTCGCCCCCGCAGAAAACAAGACGTTTAATAAGGTTCAAAAATGTTGAAGTTCTTCATTGCGTACCCACGAAAAGAGGATCTGGTAGGAAAGGTGTCTTGAGTAAGTAATATGGAATTTGAAAAAAGGACTATAGGATATAGGATACTATAATCTCGGAAGAAGTAGGAAGAGACAGTAGTAGCTCGGGAGGCCGGGGTCGCTTACCCGTATACTTAAGTCTATTTGCCGGACAGGCTAAAAGACTGAGTACTCCCTGACCTTTATTTTCTTCAGTAAGTGGTAAAAGTGGGTTTCCGCTTTCGTTACCATTAAAACGTTTTAAAATTTCTTGTATTTTCATCTACTTCAGATTTCATTTCTTGCTGCACCTACTTCATTGTCTCTGCACTACCCAAAGCTTAACCGGTACAACATGCCCTTGGCATTATGTTCGTTACATATGTAATGTACTAGCTTTTGCCCACGGCTCCGCCCGCGTGAATGTCGATTTTCCGCCACATGGGAAATCTCGACACAATCATAGATTTATATAAAAAGGCTTCTATTGTGGTATCTTCAATTCTACTGGACCGATTTTGATACATGCCGCAGTATTTAAGTCGGAATAGTACCTTTAAGACTGTAACAGTTTAACCATTATCTACCTGCTGGCTTTTACATGAAGCCCGAACGAACAAACAAACAAACCAGCATCGACGAATTTGGTTTCAGAGGCGTTAATTGATCGATTTGACTAGTTTATTTTTAAATATCTTTGATTTTTGAAAATTTGACATTTGACTATTTTATAATAATATAGATGATGTGTAAATAAATAAATAAACAGATCAAATCTCTGAACATAGCGGTTAAACTTTCATCAAATTGCAACAGCTCGCAGACATTTCGTAACTACTTATTCTCTCGTTTTTGTCTCAAGTCGTAACAGTTCTTTATTCTCGCGAATATTTTAGGGGCGCGTCACAATGTCGCTCTTTTAATGCCATTAGGTTGGTATAGTCATTGTTGCCGAGTATATAGGTCACACCTGATTAGGGGAGATCCGTGTCCCCTCTAGTGGAGACAGATATGAACCGGGGATGGGGATTTAGGTCATCGGTGTCTTGCAGCGCTCAAAGTTACACTAGAACGTCACAATCTCATATTGTATGCGGTACTAAAAAAAAAGTATATATGAGTAATAAAAAAAATATTCGTCTAAATACATACGTACAAGAGGTGATACAAAAATAATGATAATGAATATAACACACGATGATAATAGCTTTTTTTTATTTACCTTTCTACATGGTCTCCTAACGATTTGATATATTTAGCCATATTTTTTTTTCTAAACGTAGAATTCTCTTAGAAAAAAGTCTTTGCCTAGAAAAGTGTGTTTGCTGCACACACTTTTTTATGCTGACCTAGTGGTATTAACAAGCAAAAAAATGTTGAC
This sequence comes from Thaumetopoea pityocampa, assembly GCA_017165845.1. Lineage (NCBI taxonomy): Eukaryota > Metazoa > Arthropoda > Insecta > Lepidoptera > Notodontidae > Thaumetopoea > Thaumetopoea pityocampa. The sequence goes on along the minus strand of WUAW01000765.1, from coordinate 8,904 downwards.
TTTGTAGTCGTATAAATCATGAACGGACTTTTATCTTTTCCGTGAGTTATTTTCACATCACCAATCCGTATTCGTCCCTACTACAAGAGCAGGGACCTACTCTATTCAGGAGAAACATTAGACCCTAATTTACCAAGCTGGTCTAGTGCGGGTTGGTAGACTTCACACACCCATGCGGGCATGCAGGTTTCCTCACGAAGTTTTCCTTCTCCGTTCAGTACATTGGTATCTAAAATATAGACTGTACATGAATTAGAAATAACTCGAGAACCACTACACCACCAACGCACTACAGATGCATACTTTACTATCCCCATTCCATATTCGTCCCTACTACAGAGATATTGATCACCTCTAATCATGACGGGAATTATAATAAATCATCGTAGACTTCAGACTCCCATGCGGGAGTGCATGTTTCCTCACGAATTTTCTTCTCCGTTCAGTACACCGGTGTATGTAATGAAATAACCCAGTGGGATCAAACCCACGACCTCATTGATCGCGCTTATTGTCCGCGAGTGATATCTAGCACCACTATGCCATCAATTTACTTTACAAATACATACAGTATCAGAAAAACATATTCTCAGTTCCTATGTACAGAATTCCGATAGCTCAACTGATGCAAATAATACAATTATGTTGGCGAAATTTAACACCGACCGCTAATACATCACAGCGGGTTTCAGTTCACTCATTAATCATAGAATGAGAAAGTAAGATGGCGGGTGTGCGTGTCGATGTGTTGCGTTCAGCGCGACTAGGGCTTAAACGTTCACTGTCGATATTATCTCCGTATATTATATATTTGCTGTGTGGCCATAATAATAACGTCACTCCATGTCTTTCCGTAGATGCTCTGAGAACCAGCTAAGGGATGTACCAGGATAACGGGGAGCAGCGTTATCCTGTTATTCAACCAAAATCTACCACAGTCTCCAAAACGCCCGCCAATCTAGGAGATTGTGGTAAATCCCTCCTTTAAAAGAGGAGGCCTGTGTCCAGCAGTGGACTTACACGGGATGATGACTTCAATCGGTCTGTCGTTCGGATTTTCCACGATCACCAACAAACACAACAGTGCAGTTTTTAGTCGGTGCAAAACCCACATACCTATTGTCCTGTGTTGTCGGCACAGCGGTAAGCGGTAGGTATTTTCTGCACGAAAAAAAGCGGTCACATGCTTCAACTAATATAATCTCAAGGGGATGTTTAAAAAAGAATTAAAATCTGTAAATCGGTTGGATATGTATTTGTATAGTCCATTTCAAAAATTATAAAAAAAAAATAACACCACTGATAGTCGCAGTAACAAAAGCAATATGTGATCACTGAGTCAGGCTATGAAAAGTTTATAAAAATTGTAGTAATGTATTTTACTATCATCACTATTAAGTTATTGCGCGGCATTGCGTGTTTCAGCTAGTTAATATTGTCTAACGGCAATTATTTATTTTAATTAAGCAACGTATTTTCATAAAGCGAAAGTACGATATCGATATCTTGTGCCCATCCCTAACTCGTAACGGATTAAAGGCACTTTCAAACTAAATTGTTTGCTTGGTTGTGCCCTATGATTGACCTACTTAATGTGCGTAATACATATTGAATCGTAACGTTCACCCTTTAATTACTTACCAAACATAATTACGTATAGCCTAGCAGTAGCGAGGCGTGCTTGTATGCTGATTTTCGGCGGGTTTTTAGTTTTGAGAAACTACCCAATGGATATATAAACTGCACAGAGTTTAGTGACAAGTGAACATTGGTGCTGATTCTCTTTGATTTCTGGTGTAACAGAACTTAACTAAATTTGGTCTCACCCTATCTTTTTCTAATGTGAAATGCCAAAACGAGATAGCTACAATTTTGGTGCTGTCAGTTTCGTTTAGGAACGTCAAAATTAAAAGATTTAGGCGCGATTTCGGAACACACGGACGAAAGATACGCAAAAACGCAACATTTTTTGAACCGTTTGACACAAACCTAGGTTGGTACTAGCTATAAATGTTAGCTATCTCGTTTTGGTGTTTGACATTAGAAAAAGATAGACAAGGACCAAATTTAGTTAAGTTCAGTACAACAGAATCGCCACCATTATCTATTAATAAAAGGTGCCCAGCGGAAATTTTTAAATTTAAATTATCCCTATTCCTTTTTAGCGGGGCTAGAAGCGCGGGAGGGGTAGCGTTTGTAGCGCCATCTTTGCGGATTTGTCAGTTGCCACGAGTCATTGGTCAGGAGAGCACCGCCCACTTGCGGTGGAATAATATCTAAAGTCTGGTGAATCGTTGGTTCAAGCGCGTCATGCTTTCTGTTCCCACTTTGATATTCGGCGATTAAACGATGCTTCGAGCACGCAGCTCATGTGGTCATGGGTGTAAAGATTTCGGTAAGAAGGGACAATGGTTAATAGGCCATCACCAGGACCGTCCACTTCAGTAGCAACACCACGTTCACGTAATTATAAAAAAAACTAAAACTTCATCCCTACAAAATGCAGATCGTTCAAAAGTTGAATAAAAACGATTATGTTTTAAAAGAGGCGTACGTTAAAACAATGTTGGAACGATTTCGTACCCCCAGAACGCTTGGTAACATATTGTTTAATGATGAAGCTCATTTCCACATCGGGGGCTACGTCAGTAAACAAAATATGCGCCATTGGAGTCCAGATAATCCAAGGGAATGGCATCAGAAGAGTTAGCACGGCCCTAAAACGACGGTATGGTGCGCGATTTCGGCTCAAGGAATAATCGGCCCGTATTTTTTTCAGTCAAAGAGAAACTGTCACTTCTTCGGTTTACTGCCGTATGATTGATGAGTTTTTGTTACCACAATTGCAAGTGTATCGTAGGCGCAACAATAGGACTCACTTTCAGCAAGATGGGACAACTCCACATACAACCAGAATCTCAATGTCGAGGTTAAGGGAGATTTTACCTGGAAAATTAATCAACAAGTATGGAGATATTCCATGGCCACCTCGATCACCGGAAATGACGCCGTGTGATTTTTCGTTGTGGGGTTACCTCAAGTCTAAAGTGTACTGTAATAATCCTCGCTCCATATCTGCCCCACAAGAAAACATTCGGCGTGATATCGCTGCAATCGGCCCGGCGCTTAGTTCGCGCGTATTTGCCAATATGAGAGTTCGCTTGCAGGAGTGTATTGAAAGGAATGGACGTCAATTGGAAGACATAATTTTTAAAAAGTAACATCCGCAGTCCCCTATTACATGTAAAAAATAAAATAAATATTCTAAAAGTACTTGTTTATTTTTAATTTAATTTTAAAATCGAAAATTTTCCCCTGGACACCCTTTATAACGCACAACATTACAGTTAAAAGATTTTAAGTTGTTGTGACGTCATTTTAATAATAGCGTCACTCGATCTCTTCCCGGGAGTGTTGTGAGAATCAACTAAGAGACATATCAGAATGATGGGCAGAAGCGTCATCCTGTTATTAAATCAAAATCAATCCAATACTATAATTACTAGCATGTAAACCATATAAGTTAAAAAATCTTTATTTAAAAATCACAGACAGTCTTTTCAATTTTATTTTTGTAGACAAATCAACAAATCAATCCCAATATAATTATCTTCAAGATTCGGCGTCTTTGAGGCGCAGAATCCACCGCTCGCTGCCGACCTAATTGCTGCCCGTTCGATGACACTCAGCCCCAATGCCGTTGGCAACCCTCTCGGGGTGGCTCTTAAGAACTCGGACTCACCCCCTCTCTTGACTCAGGGTTAACAGATAACATTACTTGTCAGTGTTGATGAGATACACATACTAATGTTTATTTTAGTTAGTAAATGTTTAAGAAATAAGATTGCGTTGACGAATCGCGATAAATTCTAATATCTTAATACCTCTACGTTTTGATTATGTTGCACCAACCGTGCTCGGGAGTAGACTGAAGATATTAGAAAACCTGCCGTTGTTTACGTCTCGAACCGCTGGCAGATTGTTCACCTACCCTCACTTGGTCTTTATATTTCATTGTAAATTCAGTACACACGACACTAACAACATCTATCTGTAGGTATACTATATTTATATATTTAATATGTTGATTTTTGCTTAGATTTATCATTATATTTCTGGCGTTACTCTTCTGTTCCAATGTGCAATCGACTCAAAACTCCTTCCTCGAAATAGTAATTTTAGCTTAAGAAACTGGAAAAAGTTGATGGTGATATTTGTTGACTTTTTCGCTAAAAAGGTGCACAATAATGGCTTTGTGTAATTTTGCAAATCCGTGAATTGTTATTCCAAGAATCAATTTCTGTACTTTCACGGATACGCTTCATGGCAGTTAAATAATATTATTTTTTATCATTTGTCCCTCTGAAAGAAATTCGGATTGAACTACGCCGCAGTAAGAAAACATCTTAATTTTTGAACGATGTCGACTCGATTTTGAGGCGCCATTCCGAAGACCGTTGACTTATTTGAATGCAATGCAAAATCACAAACCAATTCTATTATTATGCTATTTGCAAAAGTGGAGTCTGAGGAAGCTCGAGAAATCGTGTCTTCGGTGACCTGTTTCGATGCTATTTTTGAACATAATTTAACTCCTTCGGAACCACATTTCATGCCCAAAATATTAGAATGTTATGAACAGTCTTAAAAGAGTTCTCCTCATGCACTAACGCCAAGATTCATATAACGGTTTTCGGGCACTAGCGTCTTGACGCTGTCGATGTTTTCGTTTTTATCAGAAACATCCATTTAATATCGATCAGAATGCGGCAAATTAACTAATGATTCTTTAAACACTATTTATTATATTCATGTGTCTGTTTTTGACACACACGATTCGCCGTAATAATAATAAAAATGAATTTTCACGTTGAACATACATACATATTCCAAATACATAGTCACTCCTTTTTCACTGGCTCTCCACCGGGGAATCGAACCCCGGTCTCCCGCGCGACAGGCGGGGATACTGACCACTATACTACCGAAGTCTTGCGGTAGGCAGCGACCACTTCTTTTCACTTGGTACGCTTGTTTAATGCAACAAAGTGGCTATCCGTAGCCCAAATTTCGTCGCCACAGGAAACAAGACGCGTCGAGTGGCGAACCACGATGTCGTATTATGAATATATCACATTAAATATACCACTTAAAATTATTCTGGAAAGTCACTTCTATTGATATTTTTGTTACGGTCGGTGGATTACGGCTTAGATTATTAGTTTCCGCAATTAAAACTGCTCGCTTTGATCCATAACCCCTTGTATAAGTTCGGATTTAATGAATCGAAACAGTCGTCTTAACACGTCGGCAATAACTTCCACTCGAACTGTTGATGCATGTAAATATAGTACAGTGCGCACTTTGCGCCGCCCCTACGGCCCCTACGACCCCTCCCAGCACCCTCGATTGTGTATTCAGTACGGTTTATGGGATACTTAACCGTCTGTTTTGGCAAGCCCCGCCTTGGTAGCGTGGCCCTGCCAAAATTTAGAAATAGATCGTTATTTAGGCTCAAACTTCATGTGGACAATGCGAAGAATGGAGTAATTGACTCTATTTTTATATAAGTTTTATCTCTCTAAAATATAGAAAGGATTTTATAAATGAGATCAGTAATAAGTAAGTTAAAAACCTTTCAAACCTGATAGCGGAGGTAATCGTCACGTTACAAAAAAGGTTGCACATACTGTTTTATGGCGTTGCCACCTTGCGGTGCGGATATGCGAGAGAGACGGCGAGATGTTCCCACTACGCTCCCGTACTACCTTATACCCATTTTTAAAATATTCATTACTACCTCATTTTACAACCACCTCCCCCGGTACTGTTTTCACAAAAAGATTTCTTTTTAATGGCGTTTGCTGTTGCATATAGAATAATGTGAAAATTCAAACATAGGAAACAACCCTATCTATTATTGAGTTACTAGCTGGATCCCAACTGTTATTTCAAACGGTCTAATTGTAAACACCAATGTACTCAACGGGTAAGAAAAACTTTGTTAGGGAATCTGCATGCCCCCATGGGTTTGTGAAGTTTAGCAAACCGCACTAGGCCAGCGTGGTAAATTACATCCTAATGCCCTTCTGATTAGGGGCGATCATCTCCTGTAATGAGGACGAATGCGGACTCGGAACAAAGACATCTTGAAATATTTAATGCAAATAATTTTACATCTGTCGGTACTTGAGGATCTAAAGAGGTTACTTATCTTTTTATTGCATCTCACTTCAACGACACCGCCATATAATGTATGACACTGCAATAAACCATCCTGCAACTTTATAGCGGTATAAAAAGCGTAATAGCTGTGCAGGTATGTATGTGTCGCAGTTGGTACGCTTGCGGGTGATCGATCGCGTTTCACGTGGATGAATTTTTAGTATTAACAGTATCGATCGAGGTTCACTTATAGCCTTAACTTATATCTAAAATATATCAGCAGTTGAGTGTATTTTCAAATTTAATATGCCAATTCGCAAATTTGATTTGAATCTGATACAGTTTAATCTGAAAAGTTGTTGACTATTTATACTTTTGTGCAAATTCTTTGGATTTGGGCATTTACATTTGATATGGTGGAAGTTCTAATAATAGTGTGTTCCAAGACGTAGTCGCCATTTGAGAATCTTTCTTTTCCATCATTTATACGATTTTCTTTCTTTCAGGCAATATCTTATTTCTGTACTATTATAAAATTGTATAACGTCATTGTCCGTACATTACAGATCTCTCAAAAAAAAATCAAATTGGGATCGACTAATTCAGGGCTCCTGAAACCGAAACCGTCCTTTGCTTTCTTCGCGTCTGTTCGTTTGTTTGTTTAAGCTTCACGTAAAAATCAGCGAGTAGATTTTAATCACACTGTTACAGTCTTAAAAGTACTATTCCAACATGTTTGAATCCAACATTTCATGATTCCATATCAATTTTGACGAAACATTCATCCAGCTAGGTAGAATCAATTTGGAGAGAGAAGCCGATAGGGGGATTCAATTAGGCTGGGCAGCCTTCTGGAGGCTACGTCACTTCTCGTTATCCATATCGCATAGCCTAAAGACAAATGTCTTTAACCATTGCGTCCTACTCATCATGACATGCGGTGCCGAAACATGGAATCTGACGGTGCGATTAGTCCACAAATTCAAAGTTGTTCAGCGAACTATGGAGAGGGCAATATTCGTAGTCTTTCTGTTGGATAAAATGCGAAATGAGGCTATTCGACAGAGAATTAAGGATACCGACATAGCCACTCGAATAGGCAAGCTGAAGTGGTAGTGGGCTGATCACATTTGTCGCAGAACCAGCACTCGATTTCTACAGTGGAGACCGCGTTTGGGCAAACGTAGTGTGGGACGCTCCCCGGCTAGATGAAATGACGACATACGGAAAGTGACCGGTAGATACTGGATGCGTGCAGCCGAAGACCGGACTAAGTGGTGCACCTTGCGAGAGGCCTATGTCCAGCAGTGGCCTTCCACGAGCTGATAATGATGATTCATCAAAATTGATAAAGTGTAACTGAAAATTACAACCTGATCTCCGTTTCAGCCATTATGGTACATTATGAGCCATTATTTCGTTATCGGCCATTATGGTATGAGAGATTTATAAATTTATTATTTAAATCGACATACACGCGGGCTAAACTACGGACGAGACCTAGCTTTTATAAATGTAAAAATTTAAATGGATGTTTGTTAGTAAACCTTGAATTTGGATGAAATACATAGACACTGTCCAGGATTAAGACAGAATAATTTTAACCCAGTAATGCGTTCCTGTGGGATAATAGTTTAATTTTAATGTTATTTTAATTTCACGCGGGCGAAACCACATCCAAAAACTAGTTTTAATAAAGACATAACTAAGTGACCTTTCATATCATCTGATGTAATTTAATATTAACACTTATTAACAACGCGCTATACAAGATTTTACAGGCTTTATAATTGTGAAAGTGGGTATGACATATAAAAAAAGTTTGCATTACTATTCATGAAGGTGTAAACACATTACAATATACGAGTCGCCAATTCACTCGCACAACAATTATCATATCCTGTCCTTAACCAGTAATTATGCTAGACAACACCGCAGCACCACTCGTGAAGTGGGTAGGTGCGAAATAAACCCCCCCCCCACCCTTGTTTAATTATGCACCGTTCAACACTAAAGTGTACCCGAGCGGTGAGTTTTATAGAGCCGTAAATAGCACTCCCGTTTCTGCTATACAATGAGAATGCAAAATATCACCGCTGTTTCGTTAACTCTTTCGTTTCATCCTATTTAAAGGGTCAGTGGTTTTGACAAAAGTTATGCTCTACAGTCTACACCAACGGTTAGAAATAAAATTTTAGAAATATTTGTCTCTTATCACGACTTAACTGTTGTTTTGCATTTGTAACTTGGGTCCTTGACCTTGTAGCCTTTTAATAATTTGGATGAGGTTGGGTTTAACCCTTTCGAGACTGTTGGGATACATATATCCCATCAAATTTAATTGTAGATACTATCAAACTACTAAAATTTCTTGCTTGCTTCATTGCGAGTGGACCTCTATTTTTATATTTATAAGATTACATTTATAATGGGACATAATACCAGTACGGAGGACGAGAGTGGGACACATATGTGGGCTGTAACTTTGCAAAAAAAAAAATCTTTTTTTATTCTTTTATTATAATGAATAAATTCATCATCATGTATTAAAAGTGTTACTTGCCTCTTTTTATTTTCTTCAAAAAAAATCCGAATGGTTTGAGTTTAATGACTTAACAACAGTTAGAATCTGTTTTAGATCCAAAAATAATATTTGAGGATAGGCTATCTAATGTGACGCCTACCTACTTATTTGTTTAATTTAAACAAATATCGGTGCTAAAGATTTAAACCGAATTT
>WUAW01000762.1:2207-14932 GCA_017165845.1 Thaumetopoea pityocampa | reverse complement strand
TAATAATTTTTTTACATGCTTTAACAGACATTCCCCATAAATCTTCTGATTGTTTTATTTTAAGTTCATTACTAATATTGTTACTAATATATAATATTAACTAATATATAATATAATATTACTAATATTGTTCATTATTCAATTCTGTACTTTTTATTTCTTGCTAATTTATTCATGCAGTTAGTTAATTTTTCACGAGGTTAGGCCCTTTTTTCGACAACGCCACTGGGCTACATCTATTTCTTTCATTTTCCGTTGCACGTTGTCTGTTCACTGTCGACAAACCCAATTCGAGAACGAGTGACGCAAGCGAGAACTCCGCCTCTCACGGCTGCAAATGTGACATTTATAATAGTTTTTTTAATATGTCACACCCATCAATATCATCTATACTATTATAAAATTGTTAAATGTCAAATTTTGAAAAATCAAAGATATTTAAAAACAAACCACTCAGATCGACTAATTAAAGGCTTCTGAAACCAAATCTGTCGATGTTTGTTTGTTTTGTCGGGTTTCATGCAAAAACCAGCGGGTAGATTTTTGTTAAACGATTACAGTTTTAAAGGTACTATTCCGAGATAAATACTGCGGCATGTTTCATCATCATCAAAGTACGTCCACTAGAATTGAAGATGAACCCCTGATCCCTACTTTAGTAGCTGTCGTTAAGGTACGAGAGGTCAAGTAAAAGTGGTCTAAGTCTTTTTATATAAATCTGTAATTGTGTTGGTATTTCCCATGTAGTCAAAAACCGATATTCACGCGGGCGGAGNCGTCGTTAAGGTACGAGAGGTCAAGTAAAAGTGGTCTAAGGCTTTTTATATAAATCTGTAATTGTGTTGGTATTTCCCATGTAGTCAAAAACCGATATTCACGCGGGCGGAGCCGCGAACAAAAGCTAGTTTTATATAAATCTATAATTGTGTCGAGATTTCCCATGTAACGGAAAACCGACATTCACGCGGGCGGGCAAAAGCTAGTAGAAAATATACTTCTACTAGATGTAGTCCATATCAGCAGAGGTGTAAATGAAACTGCTTATATTTTTAGAAATGACCAACGAAAGAAATAGAGATATATGTAGATGTTCATAGACCAGTATTGTGGTCAGAATGCTAGGTAAATGTGACAATGGTGCCGATTCTGTTATAACAGAACTTGACTAAATTTGGACCCTCCCTATCATGCTCTAGCGTCAAACGCCAAAAAGAGATAGCAAACATTTATAGCGAGTACCGACCTACGTTTCTGTCGAAAGGTTCAAAAAAATGTTGCATTTTTGCTTTTCTTTAGTCCTTGTGTTCCGAAATCGCGCCTAAATCTTTAATTTTGACGTTCCTAAACGGAACTGATAGCACCAAAATTATACTATCTCGTTTTGGCGTTTGACATTAGAAAAAAATAGGCAGGGACCAAATTTAGTTAAGTTCTGTTACAACAGAATCGGCAGCAATATTATACGGAGAACACTAATTACGACCGCGGAATACATGAACACGTGACCATCTTCTGATTGAAATAATTACCTACCTGTGCCGCTGACAAGAAAACAATAAACTACCAATTATAATATTTCTTTCTTTAGGATGGTAATTATAATTTATTTTACAGAAATGGGAATACATGCACGAAACAAAACCAAACTCTCCTGAGGAACAACTATTGAAAGTTCTGCGAGAACCGAAAGATTGGCTGAACATCGAACCGAAAAGTCAGCGGTCTACCGCATGATTGAGAATATAGCCTTCAGCGAAGAACATAGTAGTTTATGTAGATAATTATATTTTTGTAAATCTATTATAATTATAATTATTATTATCTACAATCGCCCTTTTTAAAATATATGTTTTTTTTTACTACCCTTTTTTTTATAAGTACATCTTTATTATTATTTGAGCCGTTTTTACCTGGAATGATAATAGTACCTGGCCATTGCAATTTATTAGACAATCGTAGAACAATACGTTTGTCTCAAAACTTTAAATGTAATAATTAACTGCGTTCTAGTAATTATTGAAACCCTCAATTCCCAAACTGGTCCAGGTGGGCCCCCAGGGGTCCACGGGAGACTTGACGGGGGTCTACGTTGGCGTACGCAACTTTCCATAGATCTAATCTCACATTTTTGTCGAGTTTTGGGAATATGGTAGAAATGTAGCCGCAGAGGGTCCACCGGAAACAGCTAAATTTTGAAAGTGGTCTATGAGAAAAAAAGTCTGGGAACCTCTGATTTAAACTAATATCAACATACACGAAACTGTCTTTTACACATATCCATCCACTCTTGCATTCATTATTTAAATCCATTCTTTAACTTCAACCTATGACTAGTAATTATAATATTTGTTCGTAGTTATTATTGTATCCAAAAAAATCATTTCGGCAGCTACAATTCGGACGTGTAGCATCATCAATATACTGTTCTATGTAAAAAGTATTCGGAATGTATAATTAAAAATCCGCATTGCCTGAGACTATCAAAATTTACACAACTAATAAGAATTAATTACCCTAAATCTTCGTCCTAGATGAGTTTCGCTTTCATTTGGGTAAAAATTGACTCGTTTTAAAAAAAATATAATTTCTTGTGCTAGTAGAATAATTTATTTAAATCTGGTTACACCAAACTGTCATCCAGTTGTCACTTTCTCAATACCTTCAATCTAATGTTGTGAACGTGATAGCTATATTTTTAATTTATTTATGTGTTTACACGATAAGTTTTATTACCCATTAGCCGATATTCTGCGTCATCATCCCAATAACGTAAATTCAATCGTGTAAGCGTATCTGCACCTTGAATTCGATACGAAAATCTATAAATATGTGGCCCGCGTAACGGATTTATCATTTCCTACATTCTTTACCCATAAACGTAGCGTAACGTTTGTTTTCTATGTGATGTTATTGCAAATCGTCGATAGGTAGGTTCGGAAGATGCCTTTTAAGTTGAAGTTAAAAAAAACGCGGCAGTATAATGTCGCATCGAAAAGTTTGTTCGTAATAAGCGTCGAATTGCTGGATGGCGGTGTGGCTGATTGCACGCTGTCTGTAGACAGCACAGGTCAAGAATGCCTCGACAATGTGTGCCAGAGACAGGCGATCAACCAGCCGGAATTCTTCGGGCTTCGATATATGAATCGAAATCAACAACCAAGATGGGTGCAGCTAGATAGACCCTTGAAGCGTCAACTCGAGAAGTATGCGTCGTCTCACCAGCTTTATTTACGAGTGATGTACTATGTTATATCTGGGACCAGCTTAATCACAGATGAAGTGACAAGGTACCATTATTTCTTGCAATTAAAAAATGATTTAGTGGAAGGCAGAATTATTTGTGATTGTCAACAAGCTGTGGTACTGGCATCCTATAGCAGGCAAGCAGAATATGGAAATCATGACCGGGAACGTCACACTGTTGAGTATTTAAAGAATTTGCTGACATTTCCAAAGCAGATGTTGGATGGAGGACAGTTAATTGATGGGACGATGTTGGCTGAGACAGGACGATTAGAATGGTTGACAGAGGCTATGATACAGCATCACATGGCACTGCATAATATGTCTCAGGTACAGTAATTAATTTAATATTTTATTGGATATTATTGTTGTTATATAGCCATCTTTCACTGTCATAATGACAGCATTATCAGCACAGGCTGATTAACTTTTGGCCTGTTTTGTTATTACGTTAATTGTTAAAATATAAATTTTGACAGTATTAAATATTTTTCTTCATATTTGTTAAATGATTTTCATTTATAGTAAATATTCATATAATAACAGTGCTAAGTCTGCTCCTTTGTTACAGAGTTATTTTCAGTCTTGTTTATTAATGAGCTTTAGATCTTGTTTTAGTGGTTTACATAGGGCCAAGTATATTAAATTTTTTATATAGACTTGGAGCACACATGATATATTCTAGTGTCCTTAGTCTTAATCCTATATAAGGTACTACACTCCTCTTGTAACCAAGAGGTTGTAATCCTAACCATAGGCTAAACACAAAAGTAAGGTTACAACTAAGTGCGTTATAATATTGTCTAAATGATAACCTTCTTGGAAGCAATAATTATTTGATTTAGTTTGTTTTTTCAATTAATAATATCTTTAAATCATAGAATATTTATAATTTTATGTTAAGAATTAAAATATTCTGTTCTATTTTTTTATTTGGTACTTGAAATAAAACTCTCAATAAGGAAACAAGCATTTTTCTACAATATAAATTGACATAAAATAATCTTTATGTTTGAAAAATGTCTTTACTTGCAAAAATTTATGAAACCAAAGTTACATTTCTTTAAACATTACTTTGTATATTTCTATTACTATGTCAGAATTACATTGATAAGTTTAAAATACTATTCAGCATTCTGACCACAGGTGGAACCACTTACATTATTGATGATATGTTGGTATGTTTGGTATTTTTATGGCACAGAATACCTTTTTTATTGTAATTTATGGCCTGGTATCTGAGAGCTATAAGTCAAATCATCATTTTAATATATACTTTCATCAGTTTAATGATAAAATATTGGTGTCACATTTCATTACTTCTTGGGAGTTTTGAAATCGATCCAATGAATACCACTTTGACCAGATAAAATTTCTGCAGGTATATTGCCTTTACAATACGGTCACTTTGCTATGTTAGTCACAGATGTTAGAATAAAATTTAATGTTTCAATATTGTTCATGATTATTGATGTTAAAACTTGCTGCCAAAACTCCACAGAATACCTTCACTTAATATTATCATATAATATTTTCCAAAAGTAAAAATGTATAGTTTAAACTGCACTAATTTTAATCATATTAAAATTAGTCATATTAATATTAAAATTTTAATCATATTAAAATTAGTCTAAAATATATTCTTCAAATTACCACAATTTTTATTATTGTATATGCTATGATTATATATAAGAAGTAAAATAAATACAAAAATTCACTTTTTAATTAGAACAAGATCTGGTATGAGACAGGATATATTTTATTGAAATATACTGAATAAGTGAAGTCACTATAAACAGCTAGGGATTTTATATAACAAACAATATAAAATGCAAAATTTATAACTTTTTATCATTCACTATTTCTTATTCATAATTATGCTACAATATAATCTATCACAAAAAAAAACCAACAGTATTAACTCACAAGGCTTAAACAATCAAGATGCAACAGATAGCAATCATTGTGCAAACAATAGCACCGTCATTGCAATCTTTTGTGAATACAATTGTACTTAATTATGATACCAAATTCATAATACTATCACCGGTGCCTGTGTTGCATATTTAATTTTAGTTAACTGTATTTTAGCAGCTATTCAATTCCCATGAGTTAAATCGGTATGCTAGCTGTGTGCACACTCAAATTTTTTTAGTTTTTGAGTTTGCACTGATATTGTGGATGATCTATTTAGCTCATCCCTTCATAATGCCTTTTTAAAATATAATTTTTGATTTTATAAAATTTCTTTACATCAAAAAATATACGAATTTTAAAAATAATATAAGAATATAAACAATAGTTGTATCAGTTTAAATTGAATTTTAGGAGATGGAAACTCAAATTTTGTTTACTCCCAAAAGAATGGTGGAGTCAGGTGTCCTACTAATTACTACCAATTAGCTCTACCGATACTGTAGCTGCTTCTTGCAATGGTTGGCAACAAGTCATTGGGTTCAGCAACAACCCAATACTAGTTCTGAGGCTTTTAGTTTGTATCCAGTCTTGAAACAGATAATGGCGGATTTTATGCAAATTTTTATAAAACATACAAATATCAGAGCAGTGCAGTTTTTGATTGAATTGAAATGGATATGACAGTGGCAGTAAAAAAATGAGTTTAAAGCAGGTTTGTTATCAGTATATATAATCATATAATTATGTATTTGTATCAGAGATAAGGCGCAGTGCGTGCACGCCCACTAATGTATGTCGGTGTCTCGCCACTGCGATACTGATCTATTTTTGCATCGTTCTTATCAACATATTAAATTGAAATTACTCGGTAGATACTGTTATTTATACACTAGCTTTTGGCCGCGGCTCCGCCCGCGTGTATATCGGTTCTTCTTTACATCATAGATTCATATAAAAAGCCTTAGAACTACTCCAGCTCTCGTACCTTAACGGTGGCTATTAAAACGGATCAAGCTGTATCTTCAATACTACTAGACCGATTTTGATGAAACATGCCGCAGTATTCAAGTCGGAATAGTACCTTTAAAACTGTAACAATTGGTCCAAAATCCACCTGCTGGTTTTTACGTAAAGCTAGAAGAAACAAACAAACATCGACGGATTTGGTTTCAGAAGCCCTTAATTAGTCGATCGGATCGGGATCGAATCCGCGACTATCGAACTCGCGATCATGAGTCTGTCTATACCACTAATGGTCTCAGAGTAAGTAACATTTACTCCGAGCTCACGGCGACTGCGCCGCGCCTGACGACTTGCCACGGCGTCTGTCGACGCGTTCCAAAATGATCCATACGCCACTGTAGTCCGCGTCCACCTACGGCTAACGTAATTACCCGTATCCTGTTATTCCGCCGCTGGGAAACGACACTGCTACTGCTGACAGTGCGGTATCTCTTAGTGATTATTATTGTGGCTGATACTAATTATTTTTAATATTACTAATAATTTATTAATTATTAATACTAAACACTAATCTACATCTACACTAATCGATCCTTACATACCCTTAAGTATTCCATATTATAAAATTGTTAAATACCAAATTTTCAAAAATCAAAGATACTTAAAACCAAACTACTCAGATCGACTAATTAAGGACTTCTGAAACCAAATCCGTCGATGTTTGTTTGCTTGTTCGGGCTTCACGCAAAAACCAGCGGGTAGGTTTTAGTTAAACTATTACAGTCTTATAGGTACCAGTCTTAGAGGGTGGAAGAGATTGCGTCTTCGCGATAAGGCCGCCTTTGTACACATTTTTTTTTTGTAATTATTGTGATAATTGTTTATTCCATGTAAATGTGTGTGCAATAAAGTATATTCTATTCTACTATTCCGACTTAAATGCTGCGGCATGTTTCATCAAAATCGGTCCAGTAGAATTGAAGTTACAGCTTGATCCCTGTTTTAGTAGCCGCCGTTAAGGTACGAGAGGTCAAATAAAAATGGTTCTTAGGCTTTTATATAAATCTATGATGATTGATTGTATCGGGATTTCCCATGTTATGGAAAACCGACATTCTCACGGGCCGAGCCGCGGGCAAAAACTAGTATTACATATAATGAGGTAAACTTTATGTTTCTTAGTTTGTTGTGAGTAATCTCTGGAACTATTGATCCGATTCCAAAATTCTTTAATGGGAAGCCATATGATCCTTCAGTGCTATTATGTGCTATTGTGATAAATAGAATAGATTACTCATTATTGTACACCGATATAAAATAATACAAACATGAAAAATAAGAAATAGAAAGTGTACATTGGGCATACATATGTATGTACTTACATACATTGTGTACATAAAGTTAGTTTTCAGTGCAATATCGCGATATTTGTAAATCAATCCGGTGGAAAATGAGCCGCTTGACTGCGTTATCGAGTTACGCTGGCTAATGGGTTGAATTGAAATTAACATAACGTACGTAGGTTTGGTCCCCCTCGTGGTCAGGGGAGGTCCGTGCCCCTGTAGTGCGGACGATATGGACTGGGGATCATGCTGATGATGAAGTAGGATTGGAGTAGTTCTGCTTCTGCCAAAAGGTCCATAAATTCTTGTGAGTGGGTGAGTGTGTATATTTTTTAGTTTCACGCTGCGACGGATTTAAGTGAAACTTCAGAATTCGGATAGCTTATCTCCTGGACTAAACACATTGGAACCTATAACCCCGATAACGCCTTTCCGTAGGATTCATTTAAGATTTTGCCGACAGAACGTATTGCGTCTTAGTGTAAACAAGCTATTGCGAATTAGGTAAAATTAGTTGTAGTTGTTACTACAACTAATTAAATTCCCAAATATAAGCAACAATAAACATACATATATACATACACACACGCCTATATCCCATAAGGGTAGGTAAAGACCATAGTATATACTACGTACATACATACAGTCACGCCTCTTCTCCAATGGGGTAGGCACAGACCACTTTCCACTTGTTACGATCGTTTAATGTAGCAAAGTGGCTATCCAGGGCCCACATTTTGCCTCCGCAGGCAACGAGACGTGTTTGGTGGCGAACCACGACGCCGCTATTTTATAAGGTTCAGTAGTGTTAAAGTTCCTCATTGCGTTCCCACGGCTTAGTGGAGAGGAAAGGAAAGAGGATGAGGTGGGAATGGTGTGAGGCAAGGAATATGAAAACGGATTATAGGATAAAGGATACTATTATCTCGGAAGGAGTAGGAAGAGACAGTAGTAGCTCGGGGGGCCGCGGTCGCTTACCCGTATACTTAAGTCTATTTAAATAGACTTAAGCAACAATAAAGCTTTGCGAAACGGGGAGAACTCCGCGATCTGTCGGCAAAGTGTAACAGTACCTCGCGGGCAGAAGCTAATGTATATTACAGGAGTTTTAACCCCTGACGCAAAAATAGTGCTGTTATAAGTTAGACGTATGTGTCTGTGTATCTGTGTGTCAGTCTGTGGCCTCGTAGCTCTCAAACGAATGGACCAATTTTGATGGGGTGTTTTGGTTTGATAGCTTATGTGATCGAGATGGTTCATAGCTATAATTTATGAAAATCAGCGCGGGAGTTTGGAGACCATCAGCTCATTTCATACTTGACAAAATGTTCTTACCAACTTGTCTAATTGTTAGAAATTTTGCTGTACTGTTACTTCGGTGGTATTTCCAAAACATGGCAATCTTGAACTGACGATGATGCTGCAAGTAGTCTTCAATACAGTAAAAGTGTTCATTTTTGAAACAACGTTATCCATTGTAGTTTTTCAATGGAACTGGGATGAAATTAATGTGAAAGCGTCGAGCAGTGGAAAAGGCGCCGAAAGACAGTCTCGCTTCATCCTGTAACGTTGTGTGCCCAGGCGCTAGCGGAGGAAGGGTTCATCACGACGTGCCAGCAGCTCCGCGGGTACGGGCAGGAAATGTTCAGCGCACAGGAGCAGACGCACCAGGGGGAGGTGACCGTCGCGATATCGCTCACCGGCATCACGGTGCTCACGGAGACCAGCGACACGCCGCATTTCTACAGGTACGCTCCCGCCGTGGCCTATACAGTAGTCGGCATTGGAACCGATCTCCGGGTTAAGTAACGCTCACCGCGACCAGGTCTTAGATAAGTTAACCTAACAAATATCTACCTCCACCGTGGTTTAATAGAAAAGTAATCATCATCATTATCACGTCATCCACTGCCCCATTGCAAGGCACCTCCACCGCGCTAGTCTAATGCGGGTCGGCAGTCTTCACGCCCCATCGAGAAAATCTCATAGGCATGTAGGTTTCCTCAAGATATTTTCCTTTACCATTTGAAGCAAGTGATAATTAATTAAGATTAAATTATTAAATTAAGATTATTAATTATGATTATTGATTACGTTTATTAATTAAGAGTATTAATTATGATTATTAATTACGATTATTAATTATAATTATTAATTACGATTATTAATTGCTATTATTAATTATGATTATTAATTACGATTATTAATTCAAAATCGGAGCGTACCTTGGATTTGCACCTGATAACTAAGATTTGGCATCTGCGGTCACAACACAAGGCTATTACTGTCTGAGACGTAATACTGGGTCCCAACTGGTCTCTTAATGGCGTCAGACCGCAGGCGGTAATCTTAACACGCCTTATAGCCATATCGCTCATCCAATTTTCTTTTTTTTGTTCGAAATGAACATCATTTCTTTTTTTTTGTTCGTTTTGTTCGTGATAACTTCAACTTCCGTCTTATGAAAAAATGGAAATAATCTGTCAGTATGTTTAAGATTTCCTAACTTAGAACCTGCTGCCTTCAATATCTTTTTTTTCTATAGAGATATTTAAACTCAAATTTAACACTCATACGATTTTTCAAATATTTTCTTTCATACAAACCTTATTCTGACAATTACAAATATAACAAAAAAATAATTAGCCAAATAATTCGTAGCAATTTTTATTTATGATTTATTTATGATTAGATGAGTAAGAACTTTTCGCTATTCCCTATACTTTCGGATTTGGTCATACGTGAGCTGTTAGTGAGTGAGAAGTTAAATAACATCGAGACTGTAATATATTGAAAAATAATTGTATCAAAAATCGGTGTATATAGACCATGTTTAGTTTCGCAATACGATGTGTGTTATCAAAGCTGAACAATGACGAATATCAACGCTAGTATATAACACGAGATTCAATGTACCGTCATTTGGCGAAAACTCATTGTAAAGATTTGTTACTTCATTTTTCAAGGGAATGTAAGCTTAATAATCTATACTATTATAAAATTGTTAAATGTCAAATTTTCAAAAAATCAAACATATTTAAAAACAACCTACTCAGATCGACTAAATTCAGGGCTTCTGAAACTGAATCCGTCGATGTTTGTTTATTAGTTCGGGCTTCACGTAAAAACCAACGGGTAGATTTTGGTTAAGTGGTTACAGTCTTAAAGGTATTCCGACTTAATTAATGCGAGATGTTTCATCAAATTCGGTCCAGTAGAATTGAAGATACAGCTTGATCCCTGTTTTAGTAGTCGCCGCTAAGGTACGAGAGGTCAAGTAAAAATGGTTATTAGCGGTTATTTTTTATATAAATGTATGATTTTATCGGGATTTCTCATGTAGCGGAAAACCGACGTTCACGCGGGCGGAGCCGCGGGCAAAAGCTAATAAACCTTATACAAACAGGATCAGAGGACACAGGCTGATACCTCTCACTAGTGGTGGGATAAACGGCTTAATATTGATGACGCTTTTATCGTTGTGCTTATGTTTTAAGCTCGCTTTTTAAAGAGCTTTTCACTTAAAATTTGTTAACTGACATAGGGATAGTCGTTGGGAAAATGTTACAAGAAGTAACATTGTTGTACGTGGTGCTAGAGTAGATCAAGTAAATGAGTTTGTGTACCTGGGGACTATAATTTCAAGAAATGGAAGGTGTGATAGTGATATTGAAAGGAGAGTGACTGCAAAGATAAACTGAATGGTCAGTCCGTGGTGAGTAGTCAGTCAATCTCACAGAAGGCTCGTCTGGCTATTCACAGTGGTGTGTTGGTACCTACACTTATGTTCGGCAGTGAAACGTGGGTATGACAAAATAAGAAGGAAAGTCGCGTGAATGCGATAGAAATATGTTCCCTACGGAGTATCTGTGGAGTCACCCTAAGTGATTGATTGAGGAATAGCGTGATAAGGAATCGGCGTAAGTTGAAGTATGGTGTGGTGACAAGGATCGAGAAAGGAATGCTCCAATGGTTTGGTCATTTAGAAACAATAAGTGAGGTTCGATTGAGCAAACGAATATACCAGGCAAATGTGAGTGGAAGTGTCGGAAGAGGGCGCCCAGGAAAAACTTGCCTTGACCATATCAACAACTTNTAGGGATAGTCGTTGGGAAAATGTTACAAGAAGTAACATTGTTGTAGGTGGTGCTAGAGTAGATCAAGTAAATGAGTTTGTGTACCTGGGGACTATAATTTCAAGAAATGGAAGGTGTGATAGTGATATTGAAAGGAGAGTGACTGCAAAGATAAAGTGAATGGTCAGTCCGTGGTGAGTAGTCAGTCAATCTCACAGAAGGCTCGTCTGGCTATTCACAGTGGTGTGTTGGTACCTACACTTATGTTCGGCAGTGAAACGTGGGTATGACAAAATAAGAAGGAAAGTCGCGTGAATGCGATAGAAATATGTTCCCTACGGAGTATCTGTGGAGTCACCCTAAGTGATTGATTGAGGAATAGCGTGATAAGGAATCGGCGTAAGTTGAAGTATGGTGTGGTGACAAGGATCGAGAAAGGAATGCTCCAATGGTTTGGTCATTTAGAAACAATAAGTGAGGTTCGATTGAGCAAACGAATATATCAGGCAAATGTGAGTGGAAGTGTCGGAAGAGGGCGCCCAGGAAAAACTTGCCTTGACCATATCAACAACTTGTTTCAAAAGATCAATTTCGTAGCACTCTCAATCGATGACTGTATGAAAAGATGCATGCATGTGGATGAGGCGAGTGAGGTGTGTCAGGATCGTAGTATATGGTAAACTGTGGTCCTTGCCTACCCTTGTGGGATACCGGCGTGAATGTATGTGTGTAAACTAATAAAAACAAAATGTTAGCTTTTTGGAGAGTCGTTTAAATACAAAATGAGCATATGAAAACTTGATGACTGAAAGAATCCTGTTTGAACAATTTCTCACTCTAAATTTGCTCCTTCTTTGTTGACTGAAAAAAATATGTAAACATATAAAAATATGAATAACGCCATGTCCAGCCGTGAAATTCAATGATGATGATGTGGCGCGCTGTTCAGGTGGATGGACATCACGAACGTGATAAACCACAAGCGCACGTTCCGCATCGAGTGCCAGAAGCCGACGGGCTCCGCGTCCTTCACCCTGGCGAGCCCGGAGCACGGCAAGTACGTATGGTGGTGCTGCGTGCAGCAGCACACCTTCTACATGAAGCACCAGGCGGCGCTCAGCGAGGCGCCTCCCGACGACCACACCACCAAGTTCCAGGTAAATCGACATATTTACACCTATTA
>WUAW01000754.1:640-12171 GCA_017165845.1 Thaumetopoea pityocampa | reverse complement strand
GAAATCCGCCATCAAAACACCTTGGAAATCCTAAAAGATTGTGCACATAAGTTTTTTTGGTGGATTGTTGCACCTTTGCCTTTCTGGGTGACTTTTCTCCCTTATAACGCCATTGACTCGCGCTTGCATTCAAGATCATAATATAGGATCATAGTTACCCTTAGGGGATATTGGCGTGAGTGTGTGAAAGATTCTCGAGTGAGATGACAACAGACCGAAAAACACAAACTCGAGTAGGGCCCTCACCCGATACTCTGCATCCTCCTACACCACCATGGGACCCAGACACACCACCCACATACCTCGCCATGGGATGCGCTAGAGCATACGGTTGCGGCAAGGCTGGCTACTTCGTGCCCCACCTGGACAGTTTTGCGGAGAACCCTCATCCGCTGAACTCGCGACATGTAAAGAATCTAATATACGATTGATTTTAAAAAATTACAAATTACTTACTATCTTTACAATTTTTCAAAGCATTTGTTAGATCTTCATTTTCAGCTTCCAATTTCTTTAATTGGTTTAATACACCATTTAACTCCTCATTCAATTTAGTGACTTCTGCACTGAACACAACTTTATTTGAGTCTGCATCTTTCACGGCCTGCTCGCTCTTGAGTCTCTCTTCAGCTAGCTCCTTGAAAATGGATTCCAATGCATTGTCTTTCTCTTGTATTTTGGTTTCGAAATGTTTTCTTTCGCTGTCCATTTTCAATTTCATAGCTTTAATATCTTCTTGAAAAGATTCGTTATTTTTCAAATGTTCGGATATAACTTTGTTCAATGCAACTTTTTGATCCTCCATAACGGATTCAGTAACTATCACCATATTTTTTAGAATATGCCGCTCCGATTCGAAATCAGAAATTAGTTTTTCCTCATTCTGTTTCTCTGTTTTTAATTTATCTTCTAAATAAATTATCGCTATAATTAGAAAACATTTATATGAAATATATGTATCACGAACTTTTTCCAACATAGATAAATTTGAATGTATTTTACAATTTGTAACAATGACGGAAAGAACAATGCTAGTTATTGATCTGTCGCAATTGGAACAATATAAATAACATTTAAGTAATTATGGGATTGGCAGGAGTCTCATATATGAAAGATGTTACTTGGACTATAGGATAAAACTGCCCCTCATCACCCATTTTTAAAAAGTGAAAATATTCCGCGCAGGAAACCTCATACACTCTCACTCATCACTTTTAGTCATTAATCCTCTAACATATTCCACTAAAGCTTTCAGGGCGGGCCATAGGAAGGCATACGGCTGCGGGATAATATGAGCTACAGGATAAGATACGACTCTATTATTATACAGCTTCACAAAATATAATTCCTTTTTAATCCTAGCAGACCACTTGTCAAGAAAGTAGTCAATAAGTGCCAGTTTGAAATCCACAGCAGGTGCCTATGGCATGTCCCGCGATTCGACCCGTATGACCGTGAAACGTCTGTAGAATTTTAATGGGTGGAATTGCCACCATTTGGCGCTTTATTAGGTTCCCTACCATGTTGTCAACGTTATAACGACCAAGTCTGGATCTGCTGTTATTGCAGGAAATATACTGGTTCAGATGACTCTCGTCTGATATCCTACCCAGAAACCCTCCACATTACTTTAACCCTTCACTTAGTTTTTTTTTCTACAAATAAAAATTGTACCTTCGTTATTATTTTCAATAACTTGCTGCAACCTTTCGTTCTCCTTTCTAGCTGTCTCAATCTCTATGGTCTTATCTTTCAGATAACTAGTCAACTTTGTTATCATTACATTCAGATTGTCAATTTGTGTTTCATAAGTCCTTTTCAATTTGTCAGTCAAGTCCTCATTGTCAATAAGTTTCTCTTTTAAAGAATGTACTTTAACTTCTAGTTGTAGCTTCACATCATTAAAATCATTGGTAAGCGATTGATTTTCCTGCTTCAACGATTCCATCTGTCTTGACATGGTGTCTAAAGCTGTTGTGTATGTCTCTGCTTGTTTTGACAATTCTGTAATGGAATTTTAGATTTTGTGGATTATTAGCCCCCTCCTGTGCCATTTACTTCGACGAAACTTGGGCCCGTGTTATGGGTCAACGCGTGGTAAACAAAACAGACTGATACTTGAAAAAAATTCTATTATAATTACGACCGTGAAATTACAATGTTAAACGTCACGAGCCCGGCTCGTGACGTTTATGTCTGACCTGGCTTTTTTTTCACGAACCTAGCTCGTGATGTTTATGTTTGGCCTGGCTTTCTGTTAACGAGCCTGCCTCGTGATGTTTATATTTGGGATAAAATCCATAACGAGTCAGACTCAAAATACGGGAAGGGGTTAGGATTATAAAATACCATTTGGTAGCCAGTTTCCTATGAATAGATATTTGAATATTTTTAGAAAATCATCTGAAATTAACAATAATGTTACTTTCAAAATACCTTTCGGTATTTTTACTAATAATCGGCAAAAATAAAAAACCACAACATTCCTCCATGTAAGTCATAAGACGCCAGTGACGTCACATATAAGTATATCGTGTATCGCTAGTTCAAGCGATTTGTTTGCTAATATGTGACGTTACTGGATTCATCAAACTCGAAGCATTTCACGAAGCGATCACCTGACCAAATTAAAAACTGAGTATTTTATTTGGAGTTTTACAGGATTTTATTAATTTTTTTTGTTTATTACTATGGAAACGTTTATTGGCGGTCTTTCAGGATTAGCCAAATCATCGGTATACTCAAATACCCAATTTCCACCCTGATACATTAACATTTCCGGTTTTTCGGAAGGGACATAAAACAGCAAGTCCTGCTTGAATATTCTTGGTCTTTCAAAGAGAAGTAATAAAAAAGTTTGTTGCTATTTTTATTATGAACCGCGACAGTCTCATTCTTGCTTATGGACAAAACGCGATAAGACGCGCTCAGTGTAAGGTTTTAAAGAGTCACGAAATCATTTTATTTTTTTATTATTAGATAAACAAATCCTCATTCTAAGTCGAATAGTGATTATTCTAATAAATATTTACCAATTTTACTTTCGTCTGCAACTTGCTGCAAACGCTTTACTTCGGTCTGATGTTCCAAAATATATAGCTCCTTCTGTTGTATCACTTCCCGTAATTCTGTTATAATGATACTCTCGTGTGTCTTCTCCAAATTATTTCTCATCGCTAGCTCGTTTGTTAAAGTATTAACGAAGTTTATCAGCATTTCACATTTATTGTTGACTGGGATATCACGATGATCGACCTCTATTAGTTTTTGTAAGACATCATTACGAATTTCTTCCTTTTTAAGTACCTGAATTAGCTTATTTAGACCATCACTCAATGTTGTTGATAAATCTTTGTTTAACGCAACCTGGTCTAAAATATCAAATGTTATCCATCTTTATTCAGGCTACATGATTTATAACCATCATCATCATATCAGCCCACAGACATCCACTGTTGAACATACATCGCCACAGAGCGACTGTGAGCCGCCCGTATCCGCTACTTGACCGCGACGTTCATTAGGCCATCGGTCTACCTAGTCGGAGGTCGACCCGCACTACGCTTATAATAATAATAATGAACAATATATAAAAATAGAATAATATATAAAAATAGGAGTTTTGAATTTGAAAAAAAAAATTACTCTGTAAAATTACTATAACATAAAATTTTATGATGAATAAACAAAATACAATTAAATTTGAAAAGTTAAAAATCTATGCTTGAATGTAATATCTGGAACTCCCACAGCATATGGTTCACTGAACAAAGCTTGAATATATCTACAAATTAGATACCTTAAGAATAGTACATTATTGTGTGTTGTTCCATTAAAATTAGTTGAGTAAATAATCTAACACATAATTTTAACTAAACAAAATTCGTTAGTGAATTGTACTTTAAGTTGAACTATCAAATTTTTATTATTATTACTATATTATAGTTTATTTAGTTTATTATTAAAGTTTATTTAATTTATTATTATATATTTTACTAGCTTTTGCTTATGGCTCCGCCCGCGTAATTGTCGGTTTTCCGCTACATGAGAAATCCTGACTCAATCAATATATTTATATAAAAAGCCGAAAAACCACTTTTACTTGAACTCTTGTTCCTTAACGACGGCTACTAAAACAGAGATCAAGCTGTATCTTCAATTCTACTGGACCTATTTTGATGAGACATGCCGCAATATTTAAATCGAAATAGTACTTTTTACTCTAATAGTTTAATCAAAATCTACCTGCTTTTATTGCGTGAAGCCCAAACAAACAAACAACATCGACGGATTTGGTTTCAGAAGCCCTTAATTAGTAGATCCGAGTAGTTTGTTTTTAAATATCTTTAATTTTTGAAAATTTGACATTAAAAATTTTATAATAGTATAGAGATTATGCATTATACATATTTTTTTGCCCTAAAATGATGTTCGCTATAGTTTATAATTTGAATACTTACTTAAACAGTTGATTTCTAGATGCTTCATATCTTGTTTAATATTATCTAATTCGATCTGTTTCTCTTTAATTTCCTTTGAATAATTTTCATTTAATCCTTTCAGTTTTTTTGATAATTCAATTTTCTCATTTTCAATTTCATCATAAAAAGCCTTTTCTTCAGTTAAAGACTTCACCAGTGCTTCTTTCTCATCTATAAGTAATTGTTTATCACTGATTAAAACTTTTTGAATAGCTTTTTGTTCAGTTAATTCAAAACTTAGGGTTTCCTTTTCAGCAATCAAACTTTCATTATGTTTCAAGATGCCATCTTTAGTTGATTTTTCTGCTGTCAACTCTTGAAGTAGCTTTGACTTATCATTGTTGTACCGTTGCTCAAAAATTTCTTGGTTTTTATTCATGTTTTGGATTTCATATTGTAATACTTCTTTAATGCTTAGTTCATTACTAAATTTTTGCTCCAAAAGACCTTTCTCAGTCAAAATAATTTCTTTTTCTTTTTCTGTTAAATCCTTCGCTGACTTTTCTTCAATTAACTGTTGTGCCAGGCATTCTTTTTCTTCCAAAAGTATCTTTACCGTTGATATTTCTTTCACAAGTTTGTTTTCTGTGATTTCCCTTTCCTTTTCTATTAAATCCTTTGCTCTTTTCTCCTCTACTAACTCCTGCGCCACAAAATTCTTTTCTTCTAGAAGCTCTTTTACCATTGATACTTGTTTTGCAAGATTTTGTTTTAAAAGTTTATTTTCCTTTTCTAATATTTCTTTCGTTAATTTTTCTTCAACTATATGTTGCTTGAGACATGCCTTTTCGCCGAGAAGTTTTTTTATCATAACTTTTTCCGTCGCAAGTTTATCTTCGATAAGTTCCTTTTCTTTTGCAGTAATCTCCCGAACAGACTTTTCCTCCAAAAGCTGCTGCTGCAATATGGTTATCTCGTTTGTTAATTTATTATTATCAGCAATAAGAGTATTGATAGTTTTAGTCATTTCTACTTTCTCGGTTTCTAAAAACTCTTTAGCAACTTTTACTTCCAACAGATGTTTTTCTATATTATCTTTTTCAAGTGCAATAACTACGTATTTATTTTCACCAAGTTGCAAGGATTCCAATAGTTTTGAAATTTCATCTCTGTATGTCTGCTCCATTTCGTTTTTTTGTATAGCAATATTCTCAATTTTTTTCAACAAATTAGTTTTAACATTATCTCTATTTACAAGATTATTTTTAATACAAATAATATCATTACGTAATTTATTTATATGATCTTCCTTATTGCCAATACTTTCGTACGTTTCCATTTTGAATTTTTCCCATACATGAATTATATCTTCATAATCTTTCCTAATGGATTCAATTTGAATGTTTTTCCCTTTCAAATCCTGTTCTAATTTGTCTATTATTTTATCCTTTTCTTTTATTATAACTTCATGATTGATATTATCTTCTTCAATTTCAAAGTGCAACTGCTCATTTTCTTTTTGTAAAGCTTCTATTGTTTGCTGTAGACTATTCACAGCTTTTTTAAATTCCAATTCTAATTCATTATTGAGTGATTCTTGATTATTCAATTTAATTTGAAGTTCCTTAATTTCAATCTCCTTCTGGTACAGCAGTTCTCTTTCTGTATCTATTTCCTGCGACAACTTTTGCTGTAGTATTTTAATTTCTAAAAATAGAAATAAGCTATAAGTATATAGATACACAATTCTTTTCGGTTAATCTTTTATAAAAGTCGATGAAAGAAATATGGCTCACACAACAACTATTAATCAGTTTGCAATAATGGAATTTTGCTCACTGTGATATTTTGAATTCATAATTATATTAGTGAATATTATGGTAAATAATTTTATTATCATCAAATATAAATTCAAATCTCGATCGAAATATTTTAAAAATAAATTCGACATAAAAGCATACATATACTCCTGTATAGACTACAGCATACCACATGCTACTATTCTGACACGCCTCTCACCCCATTACCCTATCCCATCCACATACATAAGCTTGCGTTGAGAAAGAGCGCTATTTACTTGACCTTTTCAAAATAACGTGTTTATTTTGCCAAAGTATGTTTTCCTTGTTGTCAGTATCATTTCTACTCATTTTTAATATATTCCTTAATAAAACCTTACCTTCATATTTCTGCTGGTTAATCTGAGCAGCTTCTTTAAGTTCTTGTTTTAGAATGATTATGTCATTATTTTTTTGACCAATTTCTTCATTTAATTGTATTGTAACATCTGCAAGATGTTTGCACTTGTTTTCATATTTTATTTCAAAATTATTTTTCATACTCTTAAAATGATCAAGTTCATTTATGAGTGCTGAAATTTTTTGTTCAAAGTTCTGTTGCATAATAATCAATTCTTCAGTTTTTTTCTGTAAATCATATTCCAGTTGTATTTTTACTTCATTTATATGAGACATATCTTCATGATATTTACTATTTACCTGCTCTTTATGTTCCTTTTCCTTTTTCAAATCTATATGCAGAGATTCAATCATTCCACTTTTTTCAAACATATTGTTTTGCAACTCAACCAATTCATTATTTCTGTTCATAACCTTCTCGTTCAGCTTCATTATATGATTTTCGTAGCTGTCTTTCATATTTGATTTCGCTTGTTTTTCATTTTCAATGTCCGTTTTTAAATTCTGTATTATGTTCTCTAATTTTGTAGTTTCATTAGAAAAAATCTGTAAGAGAGACAATTTTTCTTCTTGCAAAGTCTGTATTTCTTGTATTTTTTGGTTGATAATTTGCCTAGCTTTTTCAGTATTATCTTTAAATTTCTGCTCTATTTCATTATTTATGTTGTTTAGTTTACTGATTTCATAATTGAAATTCTCTTTTAAGATATTTTTCTCTTCAATTTCTTCATTGATTTGATGCTTAAGATTGAAAATATCATTTTCTTTGTATGATAATATTTTTTCGTTATTTTGCTTTTCACTTTCCAACTTTTGGGTAAGCACATTTATTTGGTCCTATGATAACAGAACATTAAATGTTTATAAATTAATAGAAAATTATAGAGTATTTCGGCTGTGTTCATTTCAGAAAAAAAAATACCTGCAAATTTTGTATTTGTTGTTTAAGAACACCTGCTTTAGCTCGCTCTTCAGCAAGTTGTACTTCAACTACATTAGCACAGGCTTCACTAAAATTAGCTAAAAATAAAAAAATATAATCATTCAAAAATTTAAATATTATTCAAGTATCAGTACCTTTTCTTATTGGTTTATTTTTATTGGTTTATTTTGATTGCAGAACTTGAAACCCTTCACTAATAGCTTACTAACTACCTATATAACTCACACAGGTTATGTGGCAGGGATTGTGTGCTGATATCAGGATCATCACACTCAAGCTGACTGGTATCCAGACAGTTGCGCCGGTTATGCTGCTGCAGTTCCGATACCAACTCACGCAACGAATGTACGTGTCGTCGCTCCGTTTCCAAATCCTCGCTTAATTCAGCAGCGTGTGCACTCTCTTGCTGGCTTTGATTAAACCATTTGTCGCGATCTTGTTTTAACTCATTCATCTGTGAAATATACAATTAATTTTCAAACTTTGATTAAAGGTATTTTCCACATTTAACATTCGTTTGATTAAAAAATGTGAATTATTAATGTATTTTCGATAAGACGCAAATTAGAGAAACTATTTGATAAGTGTCTAGTACTGTAGAATAATAGTATCATTATATCTTCTTGTGGGTGCTGCAAGAACTAACCTGCAGCATTATCTTGTAATTCAGTTTCATTCATTCATTCACTTACAATCATGCACTGTGACCTCCAAAATCTCTATTATAAAATTTTTAAGTCAAATTTTCAAAAATCAAACATATTTAAAAACATACTACTCAGATCCACTAATTCAGGGCTTCTTAAACAGAATCCGTCGATGTTTGTTTGTTTGTTCGAGCTTCACGCAAAAACCAGCTGGTAATTTTGGTTAAACTATTACAGTATTAAAGGTACTATTTAGACTTAAATAATCAAATTGTGTTTCATCAAAATCGGTCCAGTAGAATTGAAGATATAGCATGATCCCTGTTTTAGTAGCCGCCGTTAAGTTACGAGAGGTACTACTTGGGAGCAAAGTGCACATTACTGTCTATATAGTGTTTCATCTATAGTTTAGTTTTTGTCTTTATCCATTAACACCAACTTTAGCTTTTAAAGTATTCCGTTCATATGTCACATCATCTAACTTCTCCACAGCACAGACAAGACGTTCTTCCATTTCTTGAAGTTGCTTCCTCAGCCTTGCAGACATATCCATTTGAGATTCAGTAGTTTTGACTTCTTCCTGGCCACAACACATTGATATCTTAGCCTTGAGATGTACTATTTCCAGATTATATTGTTCTTTATCCCTTACTGCAAATAAAGAAATGTAATATTCAAAAATGTTTATGATAAATTCTTTTTTACCATCACGCCGATTATTCTGTAAGGAATAGCCAGAAACATACTTAGTACACAATAAATATATCACACTAGCTGTTCCCTGCGACTTCACTAGCGTTTTTAGTTTTTTTAATTTTTATTTTTAATTACCGTAGTATCTCTTTGTAAACGACGTTTGTGGTGTTCTGTTTTGGGGATAAAATTACTAAGTTAATTCACCCCTTAGGAATACAATTTTGAAAAAAGCTGATATACGTACACATTTATTTCTAACCAGAAGCACGTATATGAAATTTCGTGCTTCTACCTTTAAAAGTGACAAACTACCCATATAAACTTGCAAGCCCTAATTAACCCCCTTAGGGGTGAAATTTTGAAAAACACCGATATACGTGTACATTTATTTCTAACCAGAAGCAAGTTAAATTTCGTTCTTCCTACTTTGAAAATGATGGATTTTCCTACAACCGTTCATTTTACAACCTTAGGGGTAAAATTTTCAAAAATCCTTTCTTAGTGAATGCTTACAACATAAAAGGCATGAACTGCCAAAATTTCAAGTTTTTTAGTCCTAGCGGTTTAGGCTCTGCGTTGATGAATCAGTCAGGACAATCAATTATATATGTATAGATAGATTAATACAACAAGTTACATAATCAGGAGAATATTGGGTCAGGCTGTTGGCTCCACCAGGGGGTGGAGACTGAAAATTTTTGCAGCTTTATTTCGAGGAATGTAGGAGTCAGCACAAGAAGTAATACTGTCAATAAATGTATTGTAGGAAGTAAGGGGGGAGAGAACTGGATCCAACATACAAGAATCCAGTTTAACATTTAAGTCTATGGAATATGAGGGCTAGTCAGCTTCGTATAGTCTATATTTGAGCGAAGGGGGATTCAAGGTAGGGGAGATGCTATTTGTCATAAAAATAGTCATCAATATAGGAAAGTGGTCACTGCCATATGTCAGGGGAAGAGTTTCCACGATTATAAGTGGGGAGATAGAGGGAAAGCATAGAGAGAAATCTACAGCATATTTGGATTTTGGGGAGGCAGAACTCTGCGAGTGGGTGAGCCATCATTAAGAAGACATATATTGACTTCATCAAATATGTCCAGAAGGGAATGGCCAAACAAATCCGTGTGGCTATAACCCCATAGTGTTATGGCCATTGAAGTCCCCCATTTGAGTGATGCTGAGATATGATAGGTGGGTATAATACTAATAACTAAAAGATTACGCGTCTAATAACAATGAGATTATTGTTACTGAATCCCTGGTGAACTCCCATCACTCCATACAAGTAATATCATCATCTTATTAATGTTAAAAAGAGAAAATTTGTATAGATGTATGTTCCTCAATTATATGTATATAAACCATTGGTCTGATTTGGATGAAAATTGGCACATGAACAGACCAATACTGAATTAAGACAGGATAATTTTTATTCCAGTGATGCATTCCCAGGGATTTTAACTTTTCATATGGTTGAAGCCATAGATAAACTAGTTACAAATATACCAGTATATAAGACAACTTCATGACCAATATTCATTGGGAATACTTACATAATTTCTCCATTCTCATATTTATCCTTGCCAGTTCCTCCTGCAAATAATTCCGATCAAAACGCTCTGCATCCAAAGCTGCCTGAAGCCTTCGAACCTCACTATGTAAAGAGCGTAATGCTGGTGGGGTCTCTGCCACCAAGACATGGCTAGTTTCTGTAGTAGCCATATCTAAGCCACAAGCATCTAAAAAGTATTGTATGTTACACTTAAATTTTATTCATATATTTATGAACAATTTAAATTGCCACATTGAAGATTTTCAAAAGCAATAAAATGGAAAACGTTCTTATATGATATAAGCTTTGGTGTATTTTAATATGACATGATAAAACAAAAACAACTATAAATTGAAGTTATAATGTTTATATTAAATTAATGAATAACCTAAAAGATAAAAAGAAAACTTTTGTTATAAAGAAAAAAAAGAGATAAAAATCTCAGCTGACAAAGGTCATCATCTTTGTCCAAAAGTAAAAGTGCCGGCCAAAGAAAAAAGTGCCCACCCCAACTCCTCTTTGATTCCCGACCTACTGATAGTCCTGTCTTCCATCTCCTCCGCCATGTTTCTCATGCGGGCCTTCAACGGCCATAACACTGTGTAGGGTCATAGCTACACGGATTTGTTTGGCCATTCCCTTCTGGACATCTTTGATGAAGTCAATATATTGTATGTCTTCTCAATGATGGCTCACCCACCTGCAGAGTTCTGCCTCCCCAAAATCCAAAAAGTGCGGTAGATTTCTCTCTATGCTCTCCCTCTCTCTCCCCACTTATATCGTGGAAACTCCTCTCCCTGACATATACCCCCTGAAGTCCTCGCCCATTAATGCTATGCAAATAGTGTGGCGAGCCGCCCTTGAATCTGTGCAGACAATTCCTATCCGACAAATTTCTTTTTAAATTAATCCAACCCCACCCTTCGTTCCCTCCCTATCTTCTCTCCCCTCTGCCTCCTCACCACTACCTTCCCACAGTTCTTTTGAGAGTCCCTTTTCGTTTAGTGAACTATCCCTCGCCCTCCATGGTCTAACAGACTCCTCTCCCGGCATTGATGGCATTCCATACTC
>WUAW01000750.1:45917-58092 GCA_017165845.1 Thaumetopoea pityocampa | reverse complement strand
ACCATGAAAAAACCAACCAAGCTTCGAAATTACATAAAACATTGTTTTATTTCTGTATTGGCTATTTGACGAATCTGACAAAAAATATAATGTGTCTAACTTTTTATTCACAGATTGTACAAATTCAACTAATGGGGCAATGTGCGACCATACAGCAGCTGAGTCAAGTCACAAATTTTCGCTAACTGTACAAAAATAAGTACTTTTCAACGTACCTGTATCATCTGTAGTATAAATAATAGCAGTATGAAGTGATAACTCTTGCCTATTTCCTCCAAAATGGAAGGCTTGGACCTCAGACTCATATTTCAGAGCATAGTTCTCGCTAAAATCGATATGAACAATAGCTTCAGTGTCTTTTAGATGTGTTTTCAGATCTTTTATTGCAGAAAACTGTCACCTACGTGTACCTTCATGTTTAAGGAATATTGGAATAATATTTTCAAATTCTTTAATAGCTGGTTTTGGTGATATAGTCTCTTTGATCTTAGCTGTTATCCTTTTAGTCTTCTCTATGCCATTAACTATGTATATGGATTTTGATATTTCACATTTTTTAAATATCAATGGATTATCGTTATCAAATTCTTGATAATCAACTATTTTGTTTCCGCATAAATTACACCATTGAAGCAAACATTCAGTTTTTGAGCAATATATACTAATAATTGTCGTTAGAATTATTTTAATATCTTACTTTTGTGCAAAGATTCAATCAACAATTCCACATTAGAATACAGTTTTCAAAGACATGTATTTCTTTGACTTACGTTTAGTATGAGTACTCATAATGGTTTTTGCTTACGAAAATATAAGTAACTTACCTTACAACATTCGGTTTTAAATATTTTGTGGTTTTTCATAACATTTAACAAGTACCTCTTCTACTTCTGTGTCCCTTCTTTCTTCTGTGTAATAAATTCTTTTTTTGCCCGAAGTCGCTCTTGAAACATCGTCACGTTTAAAAAAGTTTTGAATATTTTTTTTAATTTTTCATATTCTAAATTTCTTTGGTAAGTGCTTTTAATCTCTCTTACTCGAAAATTATTCGTTTCTGACAAAACCTTGACATCTTTTAAAATTTCCTTATCTCCAACAACAGTATCACTAAATTTTTTTTTCCTGTCTTTGATTTAATTTTTTTTACAATTCGTTTCTAATGTTTTATTGATTCTCCAAACAAAATTACTTTCCTTGCTTCTTTTACTTTAATCTTGTCTTTGAGTAGTACGTTTACTTTAAAATCAGGACTCTGTAGCCCCTGCTTTAGTCTCATAATTATTTTCCTATACACACTATTTTTTCGTTGCACATATGCTAATCGAATTTTGTACAGTTGAGTTCTTTTTTCCATAAAGTGACACATTTTTCTCAATTTGATTCATATATTTTTAATCAGAAGTTGATTTGCATCGTAGGATTTTGAGGGCTTAGAGCCATTTTCGCAAAGTGGTTTTCTTTGTCTATTTTCATTAATTTGATCTTCGTTGA
Organism: Thaumetopoea pityocampa; assembly: GCA_017165845.1. NCBI lineage: Eukaryota > Metazoa > Arthropoda > Insecta > Lepidoptera > Notodontidae > Thaumetopoea > Thaumetopoea pityocampa. The sequence goes on along the minus strand of WUAW01000750.1, from coordinate 56,601 downwards.
CACTGGAATTTGCTGTATTTTCTTCTTTTCTAGCAGTTTTTTGGTAATGTTTATTGAAGTTTTCTCTCCATTTTTTTCTCTGTAATCGTCTAGTTCTCGGCGTCAACACTTCAAATGATAATATTTTTTTGTTTTCTCCGTTTTATATGTCGTTTCCGTTCTTTTTCTTTTTCTAAGGAATAAAATAGGGTCAGCTTTAATTTTTGCAAATCTATTTCTTCGTGCAATTCTAGATTTTGCTAGTATTTTATCTTTTGATTGTTTTTTCCGAGGCATGTTTATCCTAAAAAACTAGTTGTTTATTTTATTGGTCAAAAGTGTAAAATAGGTAACAATTATTATTTATTAGCTATTTACTGTACGTATTATATAAATTAGACCAATAACAATCACTTGACTACAATAGAAAAATGAAGAGAATAAAATTGGTTATATAATATAATTTGTTTTTGCATTGGTGGTGTAGTGGTTTTAGACACGGCTTACGATCGAGGGGTCGTGGGTTCGAATCCCGATCCCGTACCACGGAGTTATTACTTGTAATTCATGTACGGTCTACATTGTAGACACCAATGTATTTAACGGAGAAGGAAAACTTTGTGAGGAAACCTACATGCCCGCATGGGTGTGTGAAGTCTACCAACCCGCACTAGGCCAGCGCGGTAGACTACGTCCTAATCCCCCTCTTGATCAGGGGAGGTCCGTGCCCCTGTAGTAGGGACGATATGGACTGGGGATGATGATATAATATAATTACCATTTTCAATGCCTCATTACCGTTCATCAGAATGTGAACGGGAAAATATGGTAATTATAAAAACAGTAATTAGATTTTCCTATATTTTTACATGTTAAACATTCTTTATAAGACTAAATAATTTGGGAACTCACCAAGGAAATAACTACCCTAAGACGATTATTATAGTTAGTTCTAAAAAATATAAATAGAAAACAAACTTACTAAAAGGAACTCGAATTGTAATGAGAAAATTTCGTGCCAAACTCGATTTTCAGCGATAAAGTAAGCTGTAGTTGGTGCCAAAACACTCTTTCACATGACCTGTTACAGCCACGAAGCACAACTGAGTCCGGAGCCGTTGAGGTAACCAATCAAACACTAACACGTCGCAAATTAAATTTATCCCTCTGACTATTTCCACAAACGGTAGGGAGTGAAATCATTGGGACAATTTTCAAAGTCGTTATAAATGAATTAAAAGTGTTCTTTAAAATGTGTTGTTTTGTAAGCTTGTAAAGCAAGTATTGTAGTATCTGAATAACTGTGAAAAAATACAATCTTCAGGAGGGAACTATGACTTTTAGAGTCTGATTTGCTAAATTTTGGGAGTTGGGACACGAATGGTGTTGAGATTTCAGGAACGTTTATGATAATAACTTATTTGTTTATTACAGTATGAGTATGTTATGTACATCTATATATAGCGTCGGAACTATGTTTTATATGAAATAAAAAAAACCTTAATTAATGTCTTGCTAACTATTTATTTTGTGATAGCCGCGTAATATGCACATCTGAAAATATTCACCCAATTGAAAATTTAATTAACAACTTTACTGTGGGTCCTTAATCATCATATCGGTGCATTATGCGGCTATATAGACCCAAAAGCACTCTTCATCATCATCATATTAGCCCACAGATATCCACTGCTGAACGCAGATCTCCTCTAATGATCGCCTGCATCCACCGATTACCCTAGACTAGACTAAACTAGGATTGACCTTCACTAAGACATCGGTCCACGTAATCAAGGATCGACCCTCACTGCGCTTTCCGGTTCGGGGTCGCCACTCCATTACTTTAGGACAAGGCAACTTCAATCCATCTATGATATTTATCTATACTATTATAAAATTGTTAAATGTCAAATTTTCAAAAATCAAAAATATTTAAAAACAAACTACTCAGATCGACTAATTAAGGGCTTCTGATACAGAATCCGTCGATGTTTGTTTGTTTGTTCGGACCTGACGCAAAAACCAGCGGTTAAATTTTGGTTAAACTATTACAGTCTTAAAGGTACTATTCGGACTTAAATAACGTGGCATTTTTCATCAAAATCGGTCTAGTAGAATTGAAGTTACAGCATGATACCTGTTTTAGTAGCCGCCGCTAAGATACGAGAGGTTAAGTAAAAGTGGTTCTAAGGTTTTTATATAAATTTAGGATTATGTCGCGATTTCCTATTTTGTGAAAAACCGACATTCACGCGGGTGGAGCCGCGGGCCAAAGCTAGTGCATTATAAGGTTAAATTTTGATTTTAAATGACTGGCGGCGCGTATTATTTTTGTTTATCTTTCTTCCACTAAAGCACCTCTGGAAATATATATTCCGCAGTGACTGAAGTAACACCATTTTTCTCAACGTACCGTATGAAAGGTCTGCATTGGTCAACGTGACCTCATAGCGCTGTGAACGTGTATGTAAACTAATAGTAAATTAGCGAGATGAAGTCTACTAGATTTCGTGCTCTCAAATGAGAGAATATTAATTAGCGACTTAGAATGTCCAAGATTGACAATAAAAACCATCGTTATAAAAACTGGAAACAAAATATTAATAATACCTTTATTAACATATGTATATCATTTTTTATAATACTGACTATGATATAGTTAATCAATATATACTTGTTAGATAATTTAATTTTTTCTGGTAGATTCTGTAACTATAAATACAAACTATAATCAAAGGACTTATGAGTCCTTTGATAATACATAATTTTAATTAAATATTTTTTTTTTATTTTAAGAAAATATAAAAGGTCTAGGTAAAGGACCAAGTACTCCCCGTACTTGGTCTTTTAGCCTGTTGTTGCCGACAAATAGACTTAAATATACCCCGATTAATAGCTTAATAGACTTAAGCGACCCCGGCCTCCCGAGCTACTGCTGCCTCTTCTTACTCCTTCCGAGATAATAGTATTTCATACCCTATAGTCCTTTTCCTAAATTACATATTCCTTGTTCAATACACCTTTCCTACCTCATCCTCTTTTCTTTCCTCTCCACTAAGCCATGGGTACACAATGAGGAACTTTATTCATTTTTGAACCTTATAAAATGGCGGCGTCGTGGTTCGCCACTCGACACGTCTCGTTACCCATGGAGGCGAAATGTGGGCTGCGGATATCTTCTTTGCTGCATAAAGCGATCGTAGCAGGTGGAAAGAAGTGGTCTCTGCCTACCCCAATGGGAAAGAGGCATGACTGTATGTATATAGTATATACTATAGTCTCTGCCTACCCTTATGGGATACTGGCCTGAGTGTATGTATATTATAAAAGATTTTATAAACTATTTTATAAACCATAAATTAAATAAGAAATACAACACCTACCAAGACAATAGCAAAATAAACTGTGGCGTTTGTTTAGGATATGCAGGTCTTGTAATTCTTATCAGACGTAATAAATTGTCGATAACAAAATTATTCAACTTACTAGAATTAGAAGAATGTATTTCGGAATAATTCATTCGATAGAACAACCGTTATATTATATTAAACCCTGGCTAACCGATTTTATTTTGGTTTTGTCAAAGAACTCGATGGATCCATTCCCAATGGTGCTGATTCTGTTGTAACGGAACTTAAATAAATTTAGTCCCTCCCTATCTTTTTCTAATGTCAAACGCCAAAACGCGATAACAAACATTTTTAGCGAGTACCGACCTTTTTTTACGCACAGAAAATGGCTGACCCATACCGTCACGCCGAGGACACAGCACGACGGTTATGTGAGGATGGGTCCCACTGAAAACTGTGCGGCGTCCGCCTTGGCCCTTGCGCCCGAGCGCGCGAATCACGTGAGCAGTCATCCGCGGTTCGGGCGGGCTTGGCCGTGATTGCTCATGGGCCTCTGCTTTCAAGGAGGAATCACTCTCTCTTTTCTACTGAGAGCCCTAAGGCTCTCCCAGGGAGCCCTTGACTCCCTTCCTCCATGGGGGCGCGCCGGACGCAGCGCGATCTCGCCACGGGCCTGTGCTGTTCGGGTGATGGAGTGCCCTCCCCGCCACCCGCAGGCAACATCCTAGGGCGGCTGCAGGTCCGCATAGGCCCTGCGCCTACGCCCTGGACGTCTCCTTCGAGCCGGATTCAGCCGCTCGGCCGCCTCCTTTGCCGTCATCACGGCCTCGCAAAAGGCGGCAACTGCCACCCAACGAGTACCGACCTACATTTCTGTTAAACGGTTCAAAAAAATGTTATGCTTTTGCGTATCTTTAGTCCATATGTTCCGAGATCGCGTCTAAATCTTTTAACTTTGATGTGTTTAAATGAAACTAACAGCATCAACATTGTAGCTATCTTCTTTTGGCATTTGACATTAGAATCAGCGCCAATAATGACATAGGTACCTAAAGTAGAATCGCATAAAAATAACGCGCAAAAATTTCGTAAAACTCTGGTTGCTAATTCTCAAAATGTAAGCCGACACTTATGAATTTTTAGTCTATTTTTTTGTATGTTACAAATCATGATGACTAAATTTCCTATTTAGCGATACTTTCTAATATTTAATATTATGTATCTATGGTACAATGTACAGGTATTTTCATATTACTATAATTAGATTATAAATTATTGATATTTTCAAACCTCCAGGCAACAAAATAAATAAATATATTTTTTTGGATAAAGGTGCTTCAGAGGAGATTAAGATCGTTTTAAATATTCACCCACTAATTATACTAAAGGAGCGTGTGATAAGTAATTGCAATAAATATAAATGAATTACTTGAAGTGGGCAAATACCTGCCGATTAGAAAGTCACTATTGTAGTAACCAATTGTAAAAAAGTTAATTAATTGATAGCTGCTAACTATAGACCCATAAAACTAACAAGTCTGTCAATGAGTAGAAAAATTATAGCCGAGAAATTTAGACGGTCTTTAACTCATGAAAATATACTAAGTATTGATTTATTCCTTGTTTAATTTGTACTTTAATTGTATTTTAAGTGCATTGATGGTGTAGTGATTATAGATACGACTTACGACCGAAAGGTCGTGGGTTCAATCCCGGTTCCGTAACACTGCGTTATTTCTAATTCATATACGATCTACATTGTAAACACCAAGTACTCAAAGGAGAAGAAAAATTTCGTAAGGAAAGCTACTCTTCCGCATGGGTGTGTGAAGTCTACCAACACGCACTAGGCCAGCGTGGTAGACTACGGCCTTATCCCCCTCCTGATCAGGAGAGGTCCATGCCCCTGTAGTGGGACGAATATGGACTGAGGTAGATAGATTTATTCCTAAACGTTGTACTACGTTCCTAACCGAATCTATGTATATTTAAATAAGTTTAATAAATATACGTTATAAAAATTTTAACTTTGGACTACTTGAATCACGCCTCTCATATAATCTTACCGACAGAAAGGGGTGCCTCTGGTTGATAATTTATTTAAAATTCCCCGAGTCTTAGGTATCAGACAACAATATACATATTTATATAGATAAATGTTGATAGAGATAAACATAACTCGAATACAATTTACGCTCATCACACAAAGTTCGTCCCTAGCGGAAATCGAAACCGGTATCCACTGAAAGAGAAATTAGAGTCAACCCCACTGAGCCAATCGGTCGCTTTTTTATGGTGTGCTTATTGCTAAACTATCAATTAAATAAATAAACAATTTATATGTAGAGACTTACCGGGACTTCGATGCGCCAACGCGGTCATAAGTGTAGTTTTGCCAGCACCACTGTAACAAATTATATTTATCATCATCATCAGGCCGTAGAAGTCCATAGCTGGAGGTGGGCCTCTTCCTTAAAAATGGAGGGATTTGCCGTAATCTTCACGCTCGGCAGGCGTCTCAGAGATTGCAGTAGATTTTGGTTGAATGACAACAAGTTGAAGCTGTTATTACGCCGGCGCCCCACCTCCAAGCGTATTAAGTCAGATTAAAATTTAGAAAATTATCATAACTAATAAGATTGGTCCGAGTGCGTTATGGTGCTTAATTTAGAATTTAGTCATCATTTGTGTCGACTAAATTATATCATTTATATTTTTTATTTAGTACTTACTACATGCACCTATCAGAAATCTGAAGCTGATGCGTGGCACTGGGCCGGGCACAATATATCTCGCTGAACCTATGGCCGTTGGGGACCCAAAGTGTTGGAGTGGCGACCCCGAATCGTAAGCGTAATACGGGTCGACCCCCGAATAGGTGGACCGATGACCTGGTAAAGGTCGCGGGCTCTCCATGGATGCAGACGACTCATAGCTGCTCGGTGCGGCGATCATTCTAATGATCCTCTAGGAGGGTCGTGATCAGCAGTGGACGTCTGTGGACTCATATGATGATGAGGATCGTGATGGTATATATTAGCCTGTTAAATTCCACTTCTCCTGCATATAAAGGAAGTGATGCTTTGAGCTCCACGCTTGGCAAGCGTGTTGGAGATCGCAGTAGATTTTGATTGAGTAACAGGTTAACGCTACTGCCCATACCCTGGTACACCAAGAGATGTGGCTAAGAAGCTGATTCTCACAACATCCACAGGAAGATAACGCTATTATTATAGACAGTACAAAGTGGCGATCGCGAACGGGAACACGTAGCATGCGTCGACCCCCGACTCGATTAACGATTAACGCTGACGAACGCTGACCTAATTAAGGTCGCGGGCAATCGGTGAGTGATGGCGGTTCGTGGCCGCTCGGTGTGGTGGTCATTAGAGGATATCAAGCAGTGGACGTCTGAAGACTGATATGATGATTATGATTCGTGTATTTGTATGTATATGTGTGTATTAGTGTATTATATTATATTTAGTTAAGCTTGTCCCATACTCTTTAGTTTCTTTAGACACTTCACCCATATTCATTAATTCAGAACCATATAAAGGTCAACTCTTAGAAAACACCTTAGGTATTAAGTCCACTCATATACTATTACCGTTTGAATCTTAAATAAATAATAGTTTCCATCCGTCTCTTCCTACGGGTGTCCTGATACATGGCTGAAAGATTCGCCATGGATTACCAGGCCCGTTATCAGGGTAGGAGGTAGGCCTAGGGTATCAGGGTAGGTCATGTAATTCAAGTGTCGAGATTGTGCAAACACTCTCCCGTTTCATTAAACAGCCCCACGAGTAGGCATATGCAACGGTTAATTTTAATAGCAGACTAATAAACCTGAAGATATTCCCTATTCAGGGTTCATAGATGAACACCGTGCATTTCATCGAGAGACTGTAATTAGCTCAACTGGTATGTATATGATACCGTGTTATTATTAACCGAGTCGATACCTCTAATGCGAACCGGTCGATCATCTAGACGTCAAACGATATTTTTAGTTTAGACACACATTGCCTATTATTAATTTTAGTTTGTACGGAGTTGAAGCCCGCAGCTCCGCTCGCGAACATTTATTTAAAAAAAAAACAATTACAAAACTCTTAAAGCATGATTGCTCTGTAATTATTTATTATTCAAATTCTAACAAAATTATAAATCATCAAAGTTTTCACTTATTTTCACAACTAGTTTTTGCCCGCGGCTCCGCTCGCGTAATTTTCTGTTTTCAGCTACATGGGAAATCCCGAAACCGTCATAGATTTACATAAAAAGCTTAAGATCCATTTTACTTGAGCTCTCGTACCTTAATGGCGTCTACTAAAACAGGGATCTAGCTGTATCCTCATTTCTACTGGACCGATTTTGATGAAACGTGCCGCAATATTTAAATCGGAATACTACCTTTAAGACTTTACAGTCTACTATTAACTATTACTATTAACTATTTAACTATTATTATTTTATTATTAACTATTACTATTAACTATTATTAACTATTACTAGTTTGACCAAAAACTACCTGCTGGTTTTTGCGTGAAGCTCGAACAAATAAACAAACAGATAATCGAACAAATAAACAAACATTAACGGATTTGGTTTCAGAAGCCTTTAATTAGTCGATCTGAGTAGTTTTTTCTAAACATATTTGATTTAAAGAATTTGACCTTAAAAATTTTATAATAGTATAGCTTTTAAGCTATACTATTATAAAATTTCATTTATGAAAAGAAAAATACAAACATAAATACATACTTAATATTATTATTATTTAGAGAAGTATTAATGCCTCGCCTATAAGTTTCGAGTAAATCGCAAAAAATATGCAAGTCCAAAACGTGTTATTAGGTAGATGATTGACGTGTGAGATATACAAACGTATGCGTAGTTCTGACAACTGTGAATTTTAAAATTGGGCAATGTCAAAATAGAGTTGTACTTTGAATTTAATTAGGAGTATCTCATTTATAAACCACATTACAAAAAAGAGGAGTCAACATCAAGTATTTTATACAATATATATTTATTATCTCAGCACTGCCCAAAGGTAGACTAACATATATGCCTCAAGTATTAAGTCCGCCTTTACACGTTGTGTAAGAAGTTTAAATAAATAAATCATAGATTTGGTCTTATATAATATATTTAGTCCCTCTTAAGTCGTCGGTACGATAAAAATTGGATAAACGCCTAAATGGCTGCTTCAGACGAACATCGATATTTTAAATGTTTCAAAAACGTATTTTTCGTCAAGTCCCTCACAAGTATTGATGTAGGCCACCGCGGAATTTTTAACCAGTAGGCATCTGATATCTTCCTCAAATCTCCTCTGAATTCTTTGTAGGAATTTCGTCTCGACAAAAAAGTTGCATGCCCAGATATCAGGTATCACTAATTTAGGAACATTATGATAGTGATAGTTAGAGGGGTTTTCATCGCGAAATGAAATAATTTAATGTGGACAATTTTTTTTTACTCCCATTTACCAATCCCCAAATTAGGATCACCCGTGTCTTGGGTACTAGACAATGACATAACTACTTATGCTAGATGAATGCTAATACATGTTATAGATAAACGTCCATGACTCTGGTGCAAACATTCGTGCTCTTCACACAAAGTTTGTCCCTATAGCATGATTGTCATCAGAATCATCATGGATCATAATCATCTCGCTATAACTGGTGACCCCGATATGATTTAGACTTCTAACGTCACTTAAGAGCTACGCCATCTGTCGAAGATGCGTGGTACTTTACTATATAGCTAAAAGTGGGTCGACGTAATCCCTACCGGGATTCGAAGCCATTTCGAACAAATGTTGGGCGGTGCGGTGGGTCCCATGGACCCGGGAAAACCAGGCAAGTACAGCCGCCTGATGAGGAGACTAGGGAACGTACGGGAAGTACAAGTACTCACGTGGCTTTCCAGATTTGATGTTCCTTTCGATAGCTCAAGACGCACCACGTCGATTTGTTCTTGGGTTCTTTATTAATATTTATATCACAGAGCGGAGCGGTTCAGTGCGCGCGCGGCGTTCGTTGATTTCGTCGAAACTAATTTTTCTACTACCCTCCCCTTCCCACATACTTGTACTTTTAGGAGGGTAGATTGGGAAAGGAAGGGATAACGAAGATTGCGCGATGTTCAGCGTCAACAAATGTCTTAACTCCATTTTAACAATCGTTTAATCGCTGCCGGTTGAGTATTGGCACGATAACGTATCCAGTCGCCTATTTACAACGCATCGTGTAGTAAGTAAACACCAATTAATATTACGTTAAAGTCAGGGCAGATGAATATGATTAATTATATATAAGCTGGCAGGTATTATAAAAAAAAACTCATTCAATGATCAAATAAGAATGTTTTACCGTTTTTTATAGGTAGAAAAACACGTTTAAATGTTTAGCCACAATTATCACGGTGGGTCGTTTCCTAGTTTTGGTAGTGTCATCTCATGGCAGAACTTTACTTGCACTTCATACACTATACGTTTAAAGGCATAATTCATTCATGGGCATTCTCTGCCGGTCAACCTTTGAGTATTACAGATTATAATACACGCAATAGCAGATAAACGAGAATAAAAAAGTCAACATGTGTAATACTTAATTATATACATACTAGCTTTTGCCCGCGGCTCCGCCGCAAATCAAAAATATTTAAAGACAAACTATGCAAATCGACTAATTAAGGGCTTCTGAAACCAAATCCGTCGATGTTTGTTTGTTCGGGCTTCACGCAAAAACCAGGAGGTAGATTTTGGTTAAACTATTACAGTCTTAAAGGTACTGTTCCGACTTAAATAATAGGACATGTTTCATCAAAATCGGTCCTGTAGAATTGAAAATACAACTTGATCCCTGTTTTATTAGCCGCCGTTAAGGTACGAGAGGTCAAGTAAAAGTGGTTCTAAGACTTTTTATATAAATTTATGATTGTGTCGGGATTTCCCATGTACCAGAAAACTGTCATTTACGAGAACGGAGCCACGGTCAAAAGCTAGTTGAATATATAAATATTGGAAATATACAGAAACAGAGGAATTACGTACTGACTGACTGCAACGGACTAAAAAGGAACAGTTGAATTGCTGACATAGGATTAGTTGTTAAGACTTTTATATGCAAGGGGAATATTTAATAGTACTTCGATTATTTTTCCTTTATATATTTATAGCTAAGCAAGCATAAGATATATAATAATCAACAATTTTATAAAATATAAATTATCATGATCGGTTAAAAAAAGAAAACATTGCTCATTCATACTAATATTCTTCTTCTTAAACATATCGCTCTCGAATAGAATAGAATAGTCGTAGTCACGATGACGAATTG
>WUAW01000750.1:33650-45883 GCA_017165845.1 Thaumetopoea pityocampa | reverse complement strand
GCTCCTTGGGCAGTCTCCTAACGATTTGTCGCCACCCACCTCTATTGGTGATCATTGCCTCCTTGGGCAGTCTCCTAACGATTTGTCGCCACCTACCTCTATTGGTGATCATTGCCTCTTTGGGCAGTCTCCTAACGATTTGTCGCCACCTATCTCTATTGGTGATCATTCGGGAGCACTCATGTATGTGGCCTCCCACAGCAGATTTAATTTAATTCGTCCATCATATCGGTGACCTTCCGTGCAGTCTAACTCCTTTTACTCTGCCCTGAACATCAAGACTCTCGAGTCTTTACGACTTTATACTAATATTATAAGATTAAAATTGTATTTGTCTGTCTGTTTCTTACATTTTCACGCCTTAAATAAGTATTTTATGTATCTATGTTGTCACTTACTACTGAAACCCGATGACTATACATTATCTGAAACCAGTATTACTAAATTATTGCGAAACTGTCATTCATAATAACTTGTGATGTTGATGGTAACAATTTTTATGTAATCTCCGTCCTTGGTATTGATAATTTCAAAATAATTGGCTCAACGGATGGGACGTGAAAACGTAACAGATAGACAACCAAATATACTTTCGATTTTATTATACATATAACTGCGGAATAATACAAACAAAATATAAAATTATAATTTGAAATTTAAAAAAGATGCCTATACTGAAGTATGAACTAAAAATAACCTTTTTAAAAGTTGTCTTTTTTTAATAGTTTTTTAATTGCCTTAATTTGCTTAATATATTCGTAGTTTCACTAATTTAGCTTAATTTTTTTTTCCGCATTCCAATCTCAAAGACCACGCTAAACCTCTCCGAGTCTGACTGCTGAGGGGCTCTGTCGCGCTCCTCTTGTGTTTTTTACTACGCCAAGGCTGTGAAGAGCGCAATAATGCCGCTTCGAATCATTAAAAACTATACCTCCGGTAAAGTTTATTGCGTTTGCGGAGCATGTGATTTCAATTTGTTCCTTGCGTTCCTCCAAACGGTTAAGGGTCGAATTTAAATAAACTGTGAAACACCCGTTTTTGTATTTCTTTTGCTTAGTGTGCTTGTCAATTTTGTGATTATGCGATAATTTTTTTTTTATTTTGAGACAAGTGGTCTCACGAAGGGGTGGAATTTTAAAATACCTAGATTATTTGAGATACCAAATTTAATTGTCTTACATTAAGCGATTCGGCCTATAATCGTTAAAAAACAATCTGTTCTTACCCGACTGCGCCGGAAGGAGGGTTATGTTTTTCGAGTTGTATGTGTGTATATTTCATTGGCACGCTCTGTAAATATCTTAACGGCTTGATGGATTTTAACTTGAGAGGTGTCGTTAGATTCATCTTAACTGTGAGAGTGACACCGGATATATCAAAATTATAAAAAAATAACATGTTTCACGCTGTCGGGTTTTGGTTTTTTCAATTTAAATTTTTTTATTATCCTATGTTATTGAATGTTTTTAATGTTTATTTAATGTTTTTTTTTATTATCCTAGTTTATTTGTACTCAGACCAACTTTAAGTTTTACATGTAAAAGTTTATTGATGGAAAATTCCATCGGAATTAAATTAGCCAGTAGGTATACATGATGTATAAATAAATAAATATATATATACAAAGCTGAATAACATGAATACTTTTGTATACTGCTGGTTTCAATAAACAGTAATATTAGGTTGTTTACACCAAACGTGCTAAGAATTTATTTCAAATACAAGGGACATTTATTTTAATATATAACAATAATTTACACGTAATCCGTCTCTATTGTTGAGCTTTTGATGTTCTTTACTAAGTGTGATTATGTTTTCTAGTGAACTTATTAGTTGTTCCCAGTTGTGGTACGTGTTCCCTCGCAACATCCCCTTTAATTTACCAAAGCAACCGCAGTCCAACGACGTTAAAACTGTCGAGTAAGGGGAACGTGCCCTGAGCGTTATATTTTTTCTTTAAAAAAATCGGTGACTACCCCGGCCCTGTGCGGGCGGGTATTATCCTGGAGGAGAACAGGATGGGTAGAATTTGTTTGTTCATCCATTCTTGGATTTTTTAATTTATTATAGAAATATGTGCTGAGGCGGTGGTTGTTTGACCTCCATCAAGAAGCCTGTAAAATGCCCACACCAAACTTAACACAACCCCTCTACTCGTACTAATAGTCGTCGATTGATTTTTTTAATTGAACTCGGTCCATTTTGAAGTAAATTCACAGTCAAGCTAATGCAGTAATAAACAGGTCTATCGTTTAGTTACACACTTGTATTACATGAATCCGTTCCAAAAATATCTCGCTACAAGTCACCACACGTGTGATGTGAACAACCTAATAATTATTAACTTACCTAGGTCCCATTAAAGCGATCATCGTGCCAGGCTTAGCGATGCCGCTCACTAAGAAACAGAAAGGAAACGGTTATTATACACGCTACGGTTGTGCTGTAATGCCACCATCATCACCACCTCATCATCAACATCACCTCAGCCCGTGAAAATCTACTGCTCCACGACTTGCTTGGCAGGCGTCTTGGAGATCGCAGTCAGTGTTAGTTGGAACACAAGACAACGCTGTTACCCATTCTTCTGGTACATCCCTTAGCTGGTCCTCTCAGCACCCATGGGAGGAGCTGGAGTGACGCTATTATTATGTCGGTAATGTAATGAGGCCTGACGGAATGACACTAGTCCTGTTGAGGATGGGACAACCATTAGTGTGGCATGCCACTCGCGTCGACCCTCTGGCACCGTCTCAACTTCCACAGAGAGTTATTGAAACTGGCGGCGCGGCTCCTGGTGCTGAGTTCCTCAAGTGTCGCAAATATATTTCGATCAGCACAAATTACATTTTTGAGGCATTTGGAGTAGAAACTTTAAGGCCTTGGAGAGCAGGAACTCACAAAGTTTTCAAAGAGATCGAGCCCGTCTGCTCAGCACAACAGGCGATCAGAACACTGGCCGCTATTTAGCTCAACGTTTAGCAATAGCAATGTACGACGAAGAAATGCGGCCGACGTTATGGGCTCCCTACCGACCAAAGTACACCTTCCTTAGAGTATTACAGTTACTATCTTAATCATTGTTTTATTCTTACTATCTGTACGTAAAAAAAGTCGTTTAAAAAAAATTACATTACATTACATTCGACCCTTTACCCCTTTTAACGATATGACAATATTCATCTCTATTTGTTATTCGGATGCAATCTAAAAGAGTTCTTCTTATTTGCGTATCTAATTTCTAGGAGCAGCTTTTCTTTGAAAAACGATAGCAGTTGAAACTGAAGCTCAATGTAAGCAATAAAAGTAATTGCAACTTGAAGAACTGAAATATATTTCACAGTCATATACCCCTTCCTCCTTCCACTACACACGCTTATTCTATCGCCAATTTAATTTGATCGTTCCACCGTCTTGATAATCTCACACGTGATCTAACTCCGTATAGCTAGACACCATAATATGTATGTCTTAGTAATTGTTTGGCCTCGAAAGACGACAAGGAACTTGAAGATACAAAAAAGAAACAAGATTATTATTGACATACGTCGCTGGATGGTGATACTAACATTATAAGCTCTAAAATGTGGTCGAGTTTTCTTTTTTTTTCAGATATCAGGGAAGCAGTGCATTGCGTGTAGATAATGACAAATTAATTTTATAAATCGACACCTCCTGGCAATAACATCGTACTCACATTTTTCGCACCTTGAGTTATATAGTTCTTGATACTAAACAAAAATAATTATAATAAAATATAAAATAATTTTCTTTTACATCCTTAAAGTAGAAAAAATAGTGCTCCTAAAAAACATTAGACAGAGATGTTTTTCTTGAACTTTGTATAAATCTTTAACTTTAGATTTTGATCTCCCGTAAAAACAGAAAAGGTAAGTACAATGTTATTTATTGCATGGAGGTGTCGATATTGTGTAATCAACGCGTCCGGGTAAGAGCCGTAACACCTCACAATGGCTACGATTTCAACACCCAGCATAACGATATACCTATTATATTAACGGTTATAATATTATATTTTGTGAGATGAAATCTTGAGCGTAATTTGCTCAAAATCACCGTGAGAATTGATTGCTATGATTTTTACACGCGGAATATTAACTTGATTTGTATATCATGTAGGAATGTAATAATATCTTTCAGTTAAATTTAAACATACTTCCGAATACTTTTCGAGTAACTTGAAATTTAGCACAAACCTCTGACAATATAATTAAGATTAAAAATATTGACTTAATAAATAAAAAAAATGTTTTTATAGAACCTGCCAATCACTTACAAATTATTTTTTACATTATAATTTATATTTCTATAAAAGCATATTGTGTTGTAAGAATGTTTAAATATGTATATTTTGTTATAATTCGTCTGAATTTTAAAATAAAATTTGTCAGTTGGTTGATACTTAAATACGTGCGCCGGCGCAGCTGCGATGCGGTGTTCAGTTAGTTCATTCCCGGGTGCATTCATTGTACGTGCGTGCGCTCCAGTTGTGGCTTTAGTGGGGCATTGACCATTGACTACTTAACGGTGATAAAGAGATGACAATACTAACCCATTTCTAATCTTTCGTTGTATACGTATCCACACTGGAATAGGAACCGTGCATCATTTCTGGATACAGACAGTAATGACCACTTGCCATTTAGACTACTTATAAACAGACTAGAAGACTACTAATAGACACTTACCACTATTAACAAGTCTCTTCAATTTTCCCTTTTCTAGTTTGATATGCACAGTAACGTCACGCCAGACCAACGTACAGGGTCTGGTCGATGAATTGGGGCCCAGCATCTCTGCTACTTCGAGGTCCAAGGGATCATAGTCAGAGCTTATACGCTTTTCCGTGAAAAAATCCGGCGTCGGATCCGCCTGTGCGAAAAATATCATTTTTAATAAGAAAAATATTATTGTTTATTCCATAAAACTGGACGTTTAAATAGTCTCAGTTATATCCTTGATTTATGTTTTATAATTCGTTCTTTTTTGTATACTTAATCTTAGCTTGACTTGTACGTATGTAACTACTAAGTCATCATCGTCATCATCATGATGTTGACTTAGTAGTTAAATTAGTGTGTAAACTAAGTAGAAGGCCACTTCTGGGCGCGGGCCTCGTCTTTAACAAGAAAACATTTCCCATAATCTCCATGCTTGGCAGGTGTATGGAGATCGCAGTAGATTTTGATTGAATAGCTGATTCTCAGAGCACCCCCTGAAAGATATAGCGCCTGCGTAGTAATAGCATCACTCCAACTCTTCTTGTGGATGTTGTAATAAGGGATGATAAGTGATAGTTAAGGGATGTTCCACGATAGGCAGCAGTGTTATCCCATTATTCAGTCAAAATGTACTGCGATCTCAAAGACGCCTGCCAAGAGTGGAGATTATGGGAAATCCCTCTTTTTTAAGTAGGAGGCCTACGTCCAGCTCGGCTGATGTGCTGATGAAATATAAAACTATAAAATATTGCTTTATTGTAAATATAAAACTATAAAACAATGCTTTATTGTAAATATAAAACTATAAGATATTGCTTTATTGTAAATATAAAACTATAAAATAATGCTTTATTGTAAATATAAAACTATAAAATATTGCTTTATTGTAAATATAAAACTATAAAATTATGCTTTATTGTAAATATAAAACTATAAAATATTGCTTTATTGTAATATAAAACTATAAAATAATGCTTTATTGTAAATATTTCATTCAACACCGGTAGGAGATCCCACGTCAGTTTTTAAATATAAATTTTAATATCAATCGTTTCAATATCATTTTCTTACTTTTCAGTTAATTTTATATAAAAGCATGTTTTATTTCTTTAGGCTTCATCACACTTTTGCTCTTATCGGAATTCTGAGATAGGACCCGTTAACCCATAAATCAGGTTGACTACCAACTCCGTGATTGAGCATCAGGAAAGAGTAGATTTAGTGGGCAGAATGCTTTACCCATAAGTTATTAGTTTTCAGACAGGTTTTGAAGACTGATGGACATAGAATGAATTTGAGAGACAGTTCTAAATAAAATGTGACATACTATTTTTATTCTAATTTTTATTCATTTAGCTTTATACGTGACGCAATCCTGTAGATTATTAAATCCGTCTAAACCGATGGCACATGCCAGACAAGGCCACAGCAATTAAAAAAAATTAGCATCCAAATAGATTGGATATAAATTACTAGATGCTTAACATCATCTCACACATATAAATAACACTACAGTTAATAATATAAATAAAATGTTACAAAAACTCCTTACATAACATGTTGCAATAAATCGATTAGTATTTTAAACTTAATTGAATATAATTATTACACAACCAACCGCAGATGATGTTTAGGCATAAAACTAATTGTAGCGTTGCGAATTCATTTTCAGTTTATGTGTGTTACATTATTTTCAAAGTAAAAATAAATTTAAGATTTTAAATTTTTATTTTTTAAATTATTAATAAATTGTTCGTTGAAGTTGCTTTGTTATTTATATTAGGGGAAAAAGGTAATATTTCATTATTAAGATATATAAATATGATTTCTTAACTCTTATCAGCTATGAAAGCATAATTTAATTAGCTGAAACGTGTGTCGGTTATATGACTTTATAGACATATTAAGAAATATTCATGATCATCACCACTGTCCAGCTACAGGGCACGAGTCTCCACCCACATGAGAGGGGTGAGGCATAGTCTACCACGCTGGCCTAACGAGACTCGGCAGACTTCGCATGCCGTCGAGAAAATATTTCAGGCATTTATACATTTTCTCACGATGTTCCCCTTCATCGTGTGTAGTTATAATTTAATTATTAATTTATTAATACAGATATGATTTCGAAAAGTACGAATTTTTTTAAATTTATATCATTAAAATAATTTCATTCATATTAATCTTTAATATTCATACAGCGCGATACGCGAAAAATTGATCATTGTACATTTTTCAGTTACAAAAAGAAAAATCATAATTACTAATAATAGGCGTTTCTATTTGTAGCAAAAAATTCACGGTCCAAAACGAACATTAAGATAAAATCTATTGAATAATTTTATTTCTATCAGTTAAACATTAGCTTATCGTGTTTTAATCGCAGATAAGGCGGTGCGCTATACATTTAAAAATTTAAATCTAGTAAATGTGACATAAAACATTCATAATTTTACTTACGTTATTTTTCTCGGCCATTGTATTCGATAATTTACGAGTTTTTTGAACCTATCACTCAATTTCGTTAGCACAATAAAAAAAACAGATTTTTTAATATATAGTTTGTATAACAAATGTATAGTTTTAATTTTAAATTAAAAGTAGGCTAGATGAAATTATCCGCACGCTCGTATTAACGATACGATAGGTATGAAGTTTCGGCGGTGAACATGCGACGCGCTTCTGTCTCCCAAGACACTAATGGTAGTTTGATATTACAGGCTAGAAGGACACTAAGCGCTTCACTAAAAGAGAAATAATATTATGTAATCGATTTAATTACAGCTCAGCACCCGATTTTTATTTTAAAATAGGAACTATTGAATCCCAATTACGTTGAAAATTTTGTAAATACCAGTATTCTGTTATACTACTTATTTATTTTTTTAATTAAAATTAGTAAAAAGTATTTAAAACGATAGGGAATAAGTTCATAAAAATTGGATTAAATACTTACTTAAATGAATTATTATAAAGAATTGTTAACATTGTTTTTATATAGATAGTAAGAATAAAACAATAATTAAATTAATTAATATATAAAATTAATAATAAAACTAAAAAAATAATTTCACCACATGAGCTTCGTCATTCTGCTGTGTTCATTGTGCGATTGCATTTAAAAAAAAAACTTTATATCATAGATGTAGCAACCGTGCATCCAGCCCACACGATGGGTAGTGGACACCCATGGACATCTGCAGAAAGTGATATCCCTGTCAATGTACCTAACGCAGATGTGTTGATACTCCTGAGTGGTTATTTCTGTAGTGCCTGTGCTTGCGATGGCGTACCGACACCATTTATCAGTAATTAAGAGCGATGTCACCATAATTTAATGTGATACATGTTCATTACATGTTCTATCACCATAAAAAAACTAGTTTTATTATATTTGTTATTTCAATTAATCAGTAAAATAGAATACTCATTTTAACATGTTAAGCCTAAATAGGCATTAGGATAATGGACAGCATCCTGTTATTCAATCAAAATCTCATAAAAACTTTCATATCCCGTTGTATAGAATAACATCCTTATTATAATAAATTCGAAAATGTGTTCGTTTGTTTGTCTTTCTTTCACGATACAACTAATCAATGGATTGACGCAATTTTTTGTACAGATATATGTGAAGGGTCATAGAGATTATGCTACTTTTTGTAATGGAAAAAATCATGTAATCATCAACTTGCGCATCAACTTGCGCAAAGTAGCGGACAGGAATTTGTTAAGTGCAATGATGAGTTTAAAAAATATTTGCATTGTTATTTTATTGAACTGAAACATCTTCGGCAGGATGAGAAAGAAATTTAATAAAGTGGTAACATCTGAAACGGTCGTGCCGTTAGGCGTTGTGCGTACTCATACCATCATCATCATCCCCAGTCCATATCCGTCTCCACTACTGGGGCACGGACCTCCCCTGATCAGGAGAGGGATTAGATCGTAGGCTAAGTAACGGTTGGTAGACTTTACTCGTATATGTACGTACTGGTATATGTACGTACTCGTATATGTTAGATTAATTAAATACGACTACATGTATATACCTAAAGTAGTAGATGCTGGCTGAACCCTGGACAGTTGCTGGAGCTTCAAGGAATATACTTTTTTAGGGGTCTGTCGGAAGAGGTGCACCGCCTGCGCAGGGGTCGTTCGATCCGTGGCCCTCTACGGAGTACTTGTATGGTCACATAGACTATCGTCCGTCCGATGCTGTAGGACTAAAATTCTGATCTTGCAGCGCAGAATGGTCCTTAGGAATGTACGAGGATACCACACAATATCGCACGAGCCGATAGCACTCCTGGCACGCGTTCCGCCCTTAAATATCCTGACGGATATGGCCACGAGGATCTATGACCACACCCGCGTTGTGTGCCAGAGAAGTGAAAGCGCGCCCGCGTACGAAATTAGACGACAGGAGCGCAGACGTACGCTCGAAAACGAAACGCGTCGTTGAGTCGATATTGCAGTCTTTGTGCTTTGAAGATTGGATGTAGTGAATGAGTGAGTGAGTCGGCTGTAGACTAGATTTGATCGAGTAATGACTGAGCGCGATTGCATCAGTGATTACCTGAATAAGATTGGACGCGAGGCGACGGCACCTTGTCACCAGTGTAACGGGGACCCGCACTCCGCTCAGCGCAGGGTGCTGTCAGTACTGTTTCATGAGTAGCTCATGACGTCAGGTGCTGAGGTGAGGTACTGTGTGGAGTAGGTTTCCCACAGAGAAGTGCTCGAAAGATCGATACACTGAGGGGCATTGGTAAATTATCCACAATTAGCTTTTGCCCACGACCTCGTCCGCGCGCAATTTTTGCAGGAAGTGTATTTTCGACTTGTCCAAAACACTGTGATAGCTCGGCTAATATGCATCATATAAATATAATATAATTTATAGCACTCAGGGATAATGTAGCTTTCTACCAGTGAAAATGTTTTTAGAACTAGATCATTAGTTTCGGTGATTACCCGCTACATACAAACTTACAAGCACACACAATTTTTACTTCTTTATAATATTAGTACAGATGAATCCCCAAGCCTCTCAATGTATTGATGAAGGCCAAGGCAAAGTTTTTAGTCAGTAATAAAATCTTATCTGTGTAAAAATAAGTTATTGGTTGAATCCTAGGATAACACGTCTCCCCATTATTGTGGCGTGTCCTTCAGCTGTTCCTCACAGTACCCAAGGAAAAGGATAGAGTGATACATTGTTAATATGTATGTCTCTAAATTTAAAAAGAGTTTAATTTTGCCAATATGAAACTCAAACCATATATGAAACCTACCTACCAAACTCCGAGTTTGCTACGCATTTATATTTAGTATATACAATATCAAAAAGTACCGATGCTAGTAATTCTTCAGATCTGTCGATCAGTCAGTGAGTGGGTCAGCCTATCAAACTTCATACTTATTTATGAATTATATTACTAGACCGCCAAACTATATTATTTATTGCCGATTGATGCGAACAGAAAACGATGTGGCAGCTACTTTGTGAGGCTTCGGTTTTCATGTAAGATATACGGGACACATGACACCGCCCAGCGCCGGGTCATTGAGCACGCTCACACAGTGTAGAAGCAACGGTGTGCCAATTTTAGATAATCATATTTTTTAAATTTCTAAAATCTCACAACGTTTTCAGATATAGCCACAACAAAAGTGAAACAGATGTTAAAAGTATGGCCTAATAATCTAGTTATAGATGATTAAGTTGTCATGTTTTACGTAGATTATCGAAATCGTCGTCTTAACAGAATCGCAAAAAACTTTTAGTAATCAGAATGTGTTACTTGCAAATACTTAATATAAAATATAAAAATAATAAACTAAAGAAAATCTTAATTGCCGATAGGTCTTTTGGTATTCCCTGAAGTTTTAAACCTTATTTATTTCATTGTTAAACGTGCAATGTATAACGTATTCATAATAATTCCAGCATTCGCACCCAATCTAGACGCGAATGGGGCTGATCTTGATATAATAGTAATAGTTTGATAGATGAAAACTATTTCAGTTCCTATGGAATCTTATCAGCTCAGTATTTTAATCAGAACAGTGGTTGTTAATACATGCAGAACTACTTAAGCCGCTGGTTTATTTTTTCTTTTCGCATTGAATATACATGAAAAATTTGTGTGGCGCTGCCATAATAATGGCGTTACTCCATTTCTTCCCTTGGATGACCTGAAAACCAGCTGAAGGATATACCAGGATAGTGGATATTGTTGGCAACATAATATACTACATATTATGTCTTGGTAATACCGTAAAATTCCCTTCCACCAATATGGTGACCGAGTAAAGACGGAGTTTTAGACGCCGTGCATTTTTAATCAGAAGACCCAAGACCCAGCTATATACATATACAGTCCACGGACCAACACTATGCGACATACGAGGGGTGATAAAAATAATGATAATTGGTTATCTCTAGTTCTCGTAAGAATTCAAAAACTACTTTTTTTGCTCGCTTATATACCTACTACTTCACCATAGAAAATCATATAAATAGGACACGGTTTCCGGGAGATACATTCATTTGAATACAAACCGTCGAAAAGAAAACATCAAAATGTAGAAAAACGAAATAAGAGCTGTCATCAAGTACAATACTTCTGTTTTAAAAAAAACATCTACCAAAGACATACACAGTGACTTTGTGGAAACGTCAGGAGACTCTGCTCCTCCAGACTAAACAGTTGCACGCTGGGCCAAGGAGTTTAAACTTGGCAGAACATACACTGAAGATGAACATCGCGAAGCACGCCCATCCACCTCTCTAACCGAAGATAAGGTGAAAAAAGTGGAAGATATTGTATTGGCAGATCGAAGAGTGACCATCGGGTATATAGCTGAGGTTACAGGAATCTCATATGGTAGCATTCAAATAATCATTACCAACGAATTACATATAACAAAGGTCCCTGTACCTTGTAACTGACGAGCAAAAAAAACGAGTCGATATTTCGAGGCTGAATCTCGAAAAGTTTCAAGCTGATAGGGAAAGCTTTTTTATTACATTTTGTGACCAGGGATGAGATCTGGATCCACCATTTCGATCTCGAGACCAGACAACAATCCATGACTTGGAAACGAGTTTCCTCACCGACAGCAAAGAAATTTAAAGTTTCAAGTTCCGCGGACAGTTATGGCGTCCGTTTTTTGGGACGCTGAAGGAATTATTATTGTGGAATACTTGAAAAAGAGAGCCATTATCACAGGCTCTTGCTACGTAGACCAAATAAGGAGATTGCGGGAGGCAATTAAGGAAAAAAAAAACGAGGTAAGCTGCGAGCAGGAGTGCTGTTTCACTAAGATAACGCAACGTCACATAAAGCTGCAGTTACGATAGCTGCCATTCAAGAATCAGGATTTGAACTACTTAACCACCCTCACTACTGAGGCGTTTTGGGAAGATCAAGAGAAAGATTTTTTCTAAGGAAACTTTACCTTATATATATATATATATATATA
>WUAW01000749.1:17446-31909 GCA_017165845.1 Thaumetopoea pityocampa | reverse complement strand
TTAATACAAACATTGATATACTGTGATTCAATCTCAATAGCGGCTATGAATTTAATTGCAAGTTATAACAAAATAATGAATTTAAAGTAGGAGATAACAGGACATCATCGAAATAAGAGTGTAATTGATGAAAAAGTGAAGATACCCCGCTTATTTCCAAAATCACAGCCATACTCGGAGCGCACTTCATAAACGTCATTATATTTGCGTCGCAGTATGATTATCAAATTAATTGTGTATAGTAGGAAAATCCTTCTTACTCGCAACTAGTTAGTTATGCATGTTGCTTAAATTATTGTTATGTTGCGGCCAGTGTTCTGTTAAACAATAAGTACACAGCAGATAAAGCGCACAAAACATGCCACTGCTAATGAGCGATACACACTAAAAAGATTTATTATCCTGAACGGTATTATACTCAAATAAATTAGTTATGTTCAATTGCAATAACTGGTTCACATTCTTTCATTGGTTTCTTTTTAGTTTCAATGAGTGATGAATGTCGAAATGATGTATTACTCATAAACATATGTACTGTTCCATTGCAGGGCACGGGCCTCCTCTCAGAATTTATTAAAATTTAGTATTATATTAAGAATGATAAAGATGGTATCACGTCTACTATCACAGAATATTATTATTTCAAGAATATTTAAAGAATCAGGCTTATAAGTTTAATGCGCTTACATAAAATTCTTATTTAAATTATTTCTTGTTTGGATACATGCTTTGAGTTTTAGCAGATCTTAGCTTGCACCTGTATTTATATATAACAAACTTTTACATTTTATTACTTGTCGTTTACATTGTATTAATAAAACATATGAACAGAACTTTTTGATATTTTAATTGTATGTAGATTTATAAGATGATACTTACCTACAAAAAATAAATATTTTTTATTTCAAGATCTAAACAGAGCAACAATTTCATCAATGAATGGAATGTGTATGTATATGGGACCTGATAGGCTAATCTTGTTAACCGAAAAGTTTAACTAAGAAATTCGATTTAAATATTGGTCATTAGGACGGCTGCAGCAGCACACTGGAAAGCCACACTTTCGAAGTCGAATATTTAATACAGTGAATTCCCCATATTTTATTATCAAGATGCCATAGCAAATTACACCAAACAAGTAATATTGATCAGAATAGTAATTCAATTTTTATTAGATAAGTTAACTTCCTTAGATTTGAAATATTTGGCGATATTGCCGGCAACGTACTTTTTCATCTAAGGAAAATAAGGTACAGCCTTAACCCTCTACCTTTTATTTTGATTTAAAATTAAACATAAAAGTTTACATCTGAATTTGTAGAGAATAGATAACTCACAGCTAGCGATCGTAGAAACGTAAATACGAAGGTCACAATAACACCATGTTATAGGATCATGAAGTAACAACTAGATAATAACTCGACGAATTCGTAACTACTTAAGAAATAATGCAGGTCCAATACGATAATGTGTAAATAATTCACTCGATAGTACAATCTAACTTAACAGGCGGACGCGAGTCCGAGAAAAGAAAGCATAGATTATACGACTAATGTCGGGTGAATGCCCACCGGAGATGCTACCGAGATAGCGCTTGTACTCAAATATTCACTAAACTGTGCGTTTATTGAAATCTTACTATATACATCTTCTAATAGCCGCAGTGCTGGCGTCCAAGTGGATTCTAAAATCAAAAAATCGCATGTACAACCACCGGCCAAGTTCCACGGCAACCCGCTGAAGGATTATTCGACAGACGGCAGCGACTACGCTGGGCGCCGGCGCAACGTCTCGGAACGGCGGCGCCCACGCATCCGCCATTATTTCCCACCAAGACCGAATTTCATAAAGATAAGCTCCTTGCCTTTGCTGAGGATGTCGCCTCCGGGAGCGGTCATTTCTGAGAACTTCTGCATGAGGTTGGGTTGGGTAGCAGGAGTGGGTTGAGTAGTAGACGACTGCGATACGGGGGCGGGGACGACTGCAGGACCAGAACGGCGCGCGGGGGAGGCGGGGGCGGGTAGCGGTACCGCAACGGGGGCGCCTGCGCCCGCGCCGCTCCCGCCCGCCGGCGGCGCTCCCGGTGACTGCACCGTGGGTGTGCCGGCGTTACCAGCGCTCGTGCGCGCGATCGTGCTCGATGGCTGAGCGATCGGCGCGCCTCTCGCCCTCGCCTGTTGCAATTATATGTCATAGTATTGTACTAGAACGAGTGTAACACTATATTCAACAAAATCGTTTTCCTTGACTTTAGTCTAAGTATTTTGACCATAGTGAATTGCTAACGTGTTTCAATTGTGCAATCGGTCAACGCGTTCGCCACCAAACCGAGACCGCTTTCGCTTCCAATGATTTTTTCCTATTTAAACGTCTTCAAAGATATAGAGCTTACAGCAGTGTTTCCTCATCGGAACGAACTTTGTTACATATTGCCGAAATTCGACTAATGTTTGTATTAATATATAAGAAGAAGATATGTTCAAGTATTTCGTTTTAGTTGAGTTTTCATCAAATGGTGATTTTTATTCGGACGAACAGGAACACATACAATTACCATAGACGCTAAATGCAATTTAATTGGATTAATTGAATTTAATTGGACTAATATCGACAAGATCATCGAAGATGATCGTTCGCGGAGTTTTTCTTGCGATATTTTGAAACGAATATTCGTTAAAACGCAGGTTGTATGTATACGTAGCGAACTCGCTGGAAACACGCCCGCAAATCGTCACTATTATAAAGCTTTTATATATAATTATATGGTATCACTTCGAATGCATAGCTAATATATAATCGTGGCAAATATATGTCTATAAGGTAGGCGGGTTAATTTATAAAAGCTATTAAAAACAGACCACCATTGCATTACCGTGAAAGTATAAAATGATATAACAAGTTAGTCTTAGAAGCTATTCAAAATAATCCGGAAGCCCGGCAATATTGATGAATTTGCAGTTAAAAAATCCAGAGGTTTTTTTATAAAAAAATATTAATTAGTATGTCATTAGAAAAGTGGGCCTAATGGTAAACAATCAGCACTTCCAACATTTACATTCATATGACATAGACTGATAAAACTGGCGACTGAGAAGACAATATGATTTTTTTTAATTAGTTAATAGCTAGATAAAAGTGTTCGCTTTTTTCGGGTGCCCTATGGTTAGCTATATGCTTGCCCATAACAGCACAGTGGCACGCAGTTTTTTGAACTAGAACAGTTTGAAATTCTACTCGACACTGCACTGCGTTCGTCACCTGCAGATATAAGTGGTCTATCTGTTAGCCCAGTAATTTGCCCTGGAAACAATGCTCTTCAAATCGGAACACAGAAATGTTTGCACATTATTGCTTGGCGGCAATATAACTGACAAAGGTAATAACTGGAATAACTGGCAGAATAACAGGCGGACTCTCCAAAAGTCCTATCACTACAAAAATGTCATGCCAATAGTGTAAGACAAGATAATATACACTTCAATCTGGCAACATTCAATCACCGTTCATAATTTTATTCTCTAGGAGAGAATACAATTATGAACGTATAATTTTCTCTGAGCAGTATTACTGGTGTGCAACACTGTAATGCAGAATATACGGCAAAATTCACCAAACATTTATAAGTGCGCTCGAACTCTACTGATAAGTTGCAGGAAGGCATTTTCGTCTTTTCCATAAGGGCACGTAAGACACAAGCCAAAGTCTGAGGGGAGCCTCAAAAGTCGTTATTATTTGACTTGGTTTTTTTGGTTTCTAAAAGATCATCAAAATTTTTATTCCCTAGGACCTCTACATAGTCTATGTGATGGTTTTTAGCGATAATGCCACCATTGTGTTTAATTTTGTATTTTTTTATTATGTTATGCTTATCTCTATTTTCTTTTTAGATTAAGTTATTCACAATAATTCTAAAAACCAAATTTTTATCATGAAATGATAGACGTACGAAAGCAGCATTGTGAATAGACAAATCTATAATCAAAGCAAACAGACTTCGATGAAATTATTTTAAATCGCTCGCCATTCCACGATTCGAATGTTTTTAAATAAGTTTTATAAGAACGCAAAGGCGTTCAGGTCACGCATTAATCAGCTTGCCGTCCTTTGGGTAACCACATCAGATTGGTGCTGATTCTGTTGTAACAGAACTTAACTAAATTTAACCCCTCTCTATTTTTTTCTAATGTCAAACGCCAAAATGAGATAGCTACAATTTTGGTACTGTCAGTTTCGTTTAGAAACGTCAAAATTAAAAGATTTAGACGCGATCTCGGAATACACGGACTAAAGATACGCAAAAACGCAACATTTATTTGAACCCTTTAACAGAAACGTATATCGGTACTCGCTATAAATGTTTGCTATCTCGTTTTGGCATTGACATTAGAAAAAGATAGGGAAGAACTGAATTTCGTTAAGTTCTGTTACAACGGAATCGGCACTATTATGTACCTTAAGTACTAACTTTTAGTAAAACTAATAATTATAAGCTACAATTACTGTTTGTACTAAAATCATATATTAC
The DNA here is from genome assembly GCA_017165845.1 of Thaumetopoea pityocampa. Classification (NCBI taxonomy): domain Eukaryota; kingdom Metazoa; phylum Arthropoda; class Insecta; order Lepidoptera; family Notodontidae; genus Thaumetopoea; species Thaumetopoea pityocampa. Next base: position 27,384 of record WUAW01000749.1, on the reverse strand, counting down.
AGGCTGTAACTGTAATATAAAATTGCTATAAATGCGTCATTGTAATTGCGTATTAAATGCACAATTTTTGCTATCACTTCACTATTGTAGGTTCCTTGATCAGGAAGTGGATATCAATCCACATCAGTGGACCTCGGAACCCAGACTAAGCTAATAAATACTTTCTTAAACTTAAACTTAACATTAATCTATCAACAATTTAATACACCAAACACTTAATAAACTTATGCAACAATGAAACATGCATTGCCATCAACAAAGCCAGTGTGATCAAAATTTCTATAAAAAAATGCATTGTTCCAAAATTATATATCTATAACAAAGAATATTTTTAAAATCATTCGCAAATGATATTAAATATACTGGAAGACAAATAAACTGAGCCACATTTTACTTAGATTTTTATATCTTATCTGATTTTAAATACATAATGAGTTTAATTGCAAGAAAAATAATTTATTCTATTTTTAATGCCATTTTAAATATAAGTAACTGCCTTCCTGCTAGTATATTCTTGTATGGGGTTCATACATTTATATACATTATAGTATATGTATTTACACTTCAAAATTACAAGTGACTCGGTTCACTTTTCTACGTTACCTAAGTATATATATGCATAATCCGGTACATCCATCATGCTTAATAAGTACAAAAAAATCTTTTGAAGAACTAAACGATTACGTCACAGATGCTCAAGAAATTATTTATTAATATTTTTCGAATGGAGATTTTACAGCATTACTGGTTATACGTAATCGTCGAGTAAAGGACCACATTCACAGGCCTCAGAGGTTGTAGTTACATGGGAATGGGAGTATGGTATATACTTGATGTGAGTGAAGTAAACGCCAGTGTATGTTTTGTACTAGTCTCTGTATGATCTGGTTCAGTACGCGATGATAGCTAATGATGTGTACGAATCATGGTTCACATGGGATCTCGTCCGCAGAATCAACTAATTTACTATGTGAACGCGCGATCATCCACAGTACCAGATATGTCCAGTACACTGAGCGCAAAACGCAAAGGTAATATAATTTAAAAAAAAGAAACAAACGAAGAAAAGGAAAGAGTGAAAAGAATATAATCTATAGATAATGAAGTGACAGTCGCACACAAAACGTCTAGTACCGTTGCATAGTATATTTGAAGTAGTATTGTTGTGGGTCGATTATAAACGGTATTTTTACCTGAGAATTCGCCTGTTCTGGATTACTGGCGCATGTGTTGTGGTCTAACTGAGAAGGGGGAAGAGGGCAGGCATCTAGCAAACAGACAATACACACAACATATATAGTGACCACAGACAACCACTTGAATCTTGGATCACACCTCACGCGCATCGTGGTGGCATCTGTGCAAGATTATGTTGCGTGTATTTGTACAATCAGCCTACCCGCTATCGAGATAAGAGACGTATACCGATCGAGCCACAATTTTGTGTGACAAACGGAAAAGAAGAATAAGAAAGAGAATTGGATAGACAAAATTAAAATAATCCTTATAATAAATAATACTCTTATTGACATCGAGGGTAGATAGTGTAAAATTGAAAATAATATTTGTAATTTTGGCAGTGGTTAATAAAATATTCCGGACTTATAATGACGACGTTTGTGACTGTGTAATCCAAGATAGTGTTAATTAGCAAAGTGTACACCAAGAGTCTTTGTGCTCCGTATATTGCAACCGGACTCGCTCTCAAATATTCCGTTTTACTAGGAAAATTTTATCACTCGAAATAAAAATATTTGATAATACATTAGTTTATTTGTCTCATCGTAAATTTATACTAATACAATAAGCAATTCTAACAAATTATTACTTTATGACACAAAACGGAACATAAAACATCTAAACACAAGCTCGCCGAGCGAGTCCCGTCGCAATCGACAAGTGTACAGGAAAGATGATAGAGGGTATCACAGCGAAATAGCTAGCATCTCTCAGTAGTCACATAGCAAGTCCAAGGTGCAAACATGAAACACTGAAAGCTCTCGGTGATCGGGACTGACTCGCCACCGAACTTACATTACACATTAACAATTTTGGAGAGCCGGCCCGACGATTCGCAAAAGATTTGACACATTCTTATGTTAATTTTAATTTAGTCTTCAAAGAATATTATTGTTGTGCGTAATAATTTCTATAAAATCAAATTTTTGTTATATAATTATATTGTAAGAACACCATATAAGTCGTTTTAAAGAAATCGACGAGCCAACAAACCTGCTTATTAACTCTTTTAAAACTAAAATCTAAATTAGGATATATGTTCATCATGGTTGGATATTGAAGGATTAGATAAGAGTAGGGTTGTCAGATCAATAAATTAATAGTTTAACATTAAATGTTATGATTTGAATGTCGAAAATTGCAAATCTCTGCTATGAATGTATCTTCCGAGTGTCAATTTAGTTCCCGTGGAGGCACCAGTATAATGGACCCGATATACGTCACAGACACGAGAACAAGAACAAGAGAAGAATGACTGAGTGGCAATGTAGACTGACTAGACTCACAAAAACTTCCGTGGACACTACCACCAAAAAGTGTGCATCATCAGACATAATATGCCATTTTATTGTTAGGACTTTTATTAACAACACTTAGCACTTCCCAGTAATCCTAGGTATTCGTGTTACTGAGGACTAGAAGGTCAACCAATTCTTGATTAACTTATTAATAAATGCAATCTTAGCGAAGGTACAAAATTGAGTGTTGACTTCATGGCTGCTTATAATACTGATGATGTAGCATCGCCTTACCAGAACTACCCGAAAGAATATATTCAAGAATCGATCTAATTGTGTTTTACGGAAAGTCCGTTTCACTACCATTCGTATTCGTATATTGATGTAAACGAATAAATTTGTGTATTTTGGTTCATACTGGACAAATGATTACGATATCCGTGTTCGCTTGGGTAAAATGCTCTTTGTGCTCTTGATTGATATTATAATGCCAGTCCTGCTTTATGAATTCATTTATGTCATTAGCTGGATGTCGTAAAGCAAGACATTAAAACTAAAAGAATTTCCTTCTGAGTATGTTAAAGATCATGTGAAAGAAAGGAAAATAAGTCTGAAAGAGAACTTTGGCAAGACAAGAGAAGTTAATATTGAATTAGTTCTCTTATATACCCGATAAGAGAACTAATTTAATTAGTAATTTTCATTACATACCTACACTGATATTTACTATTAATATAGTTGGCGTTGGATTTTTTACACTATCACAGACGTTGCGAGAAAAATCTGGCAACACAACAAAAGATAAATGAGATAAAGTTAAAAACAAATCTCTATAATGAGGTTGAAATAAACGCAAGCAAGAAGGGAAGCAAAAAAAAAACAAGATATCAAATTAACAGAAAGAAGAAGTCGAGTCCTATGACTAATTTTTAAAAAAACATATTGTAGAATAGTGAAATAAATACCAAAGTAATGAAATAAATTTAAAATTAACTGTAATAAAAATTACTTCATGAATTTTTAAATATTGACGAATCAGATACAATTACTGACTGGACCTAGATGATGTATCAAATTTAAGAGATAGTTTCTTGTTATGGGAATGAAAAAGCTGAAGTGATATAGATACACGGTCTGACCGCGTATGTAGTTTGTACATCAGAAGCATTCTTGATGTCCACTAAAGTAGTTTGGCCACGGCATGTGTCATCCAGAACGTCCATGGTTGATCCTTAACACTTTTTGGAAAACATTTAAATGGCTGGATATCGAGAAGAAGAAGAAAGATATGTAACCAATGTTCTCATCGGTAAGATTATAGTTGATTAGGTAAAGTGAAGAAAATATAGTCCTAGGTTGAATGAACTTCACATATATAGCAGCAAATATCACCAGAGAGTAGGAGAAGTGACATTTTGGTAAAAATAATAATATAAAAAGTGAAAATGGTCCTGTATTAAATTATGGAGGAAAACGATAAATATAGAACAGAATACAATTTCTGGTTTTATAAGTTGAAGATTGGATTTAAATATGAAAAGGATTACAAAGGAGTTGGAATAACAAATGTACATAGATAAAAATAAATAGTGGTATATTGAAGGATAAGACTATTAATTAGGGCAATAGCAGACACAATGTTCTTATCATGGGTATTAGCCGCAATATCGAAATGACGTATTTTGGTGATTATATCATTGATGCTTTGTTGGCAGCAAGATGAAGCTAGGAGGAGAGCAAACTCGAGTTGAGCTGCTTAACCAGGCAGTGCTGGTACGTGCTCAGGCTGACAATTATCAATTAAAAGAGCTGAGTTTACAGCTCAGTCGCTGGGACGATTCCAAAAACAAAAACCGTTAAATCACCGATGCTAAAAGTATCGTGTCTGCTATAAGCCCTGAGGCCAGAAATTCGGACCGAATGGAGCGTCCAGTGGAGAGTTTGCTCCGAGCGTGCGCCCGGCACAACTGAACTTGTATTATGTAAATAACAGTGTTTATAGCGTGTATCTAAATCCCTGCACAGTATATAACGCCCACTGCACGCCTCGTCGTCACAAAGTTACGCCCTAAAATAAACATTAAAATGGATTGTAACAAGGAATATTGTCGCACCTGTTTTCCTGTGGTGGTTGCGGGGCGCGGGCGCGACGTTGTCGCGGGGTGGTGGCGGAGGGCCACGCGCGCCGGGGCCCGGCGCCGGCGCTGCGCCCGCGCCGCGCCCGCGCCCCGCTGACCGCAGGGCCGCACCGCCCGCCGAACCCGCACCTGCAACCACCACAGCGCTCCACATTCCGAAACAATGATATATTATTGCGGAAACATTTCTTCAGTCTTATGACTGAAAAGAACTAAGCCTTTTGAGTTAGTGTAAGTAATTAGTTTTAGTGAAAACATACAATCAAACTGCACCCGCACCTACAACCAACACAACGCTCCATATTCCGAAACAATAATATAATAATAATATTGAGGACATATTCTTTTTCAATCTTTAGATTGAAATGAACTAACTCTTGAGTTAGTGTAATTAGTTAGTGCTGTTTTATACTAAAATTAGAATATAGTGACTTCCCGTTAACAGATGCTCGGGTTTAGCAAATTCGATTAAAATTAAATTATTAAATAGTTACAATCTAGGCTAGATTGTAATAAATTAATAAAAACGATTTTTTTCACACAAAGAGAGCAAGGCCATTGTTCCTGGACCAATCAGTCTTCAAATAAAATAAATATAAAATGATATAAGATGAATACTGAATCATCACAACGCTACGTATTGCAAATCAATAATAACATATTCAACTCTACAACCACCAAAACGCTTCACGTTTGGAGTCATTGGCACAAGCTCAAACACCGTATCGCCATAGCTACAACCACTACACCTCTCCACATAATAATAATAATATTTATTTATGTCGGCTATACACAACTTTAACAAGTATCTTACACATAAATATGGTTATGACTATACAGGCAGACTCATCATCCCCAGTCCATATTCGTCCCCACTATAGGAGGGATTAGGCCGTAGTCTACCGCGCTGGCCTAGTGCGAGTTGGTAGACTTGACATACTCATACAAGCATGCAAGTTTCCTCACAAAGTTTTCCTTCTCCGTTAAGTACATATTCCGATAAACCTTATTATAATATCTATCATCCCCAGTTCATGTCGTCCCCACTACAGGTGCACGGACCTCCCCTGATCAGGAGGGGGATTAGGCCATAGTCTACCACGCTGGCCCAGTGCGGATTGGTAGACTTAACATATCCATACAAGCATGTGGTTTCCCCACAAAGTTTTCCTTCTCCGTTAAGTATATTGGTGTCTACAATGTAGACCGTACGTGAATTACAAATAGTAACTCAGTGGTACGGGACCGGGATCGAACCCAGGCCCTTCGATCATAAGCCGTGTCTATCATCACTACACCACCAATTTACTTCAGGCAGCATCATATTTTGAAAAATTTTCAATTTACAAACTAGGTAAAACCTGTGACTTAGAAGCCAATATTCCTCCGCATATGAACTTTAAACACAGACCATCTTATTATGAACCTAATAACTTACAATATAAACAAAACGATGAAAAGATGAATCAAGTATATGGCATAAAGTTTCAAATAAAAAATATAGAACAAAAATGAATAAATACATATTACGAGTTAGTTTGTGTGTTGTGAGAGTGTCTGCTTGAGAGTTATTATATGCTACGTGTGCAGACGACCAGATGTATGTGGTAGTAATAATATAATGAAATAAATATACAATGACATGTCTATGTTTCAAGTCCATCTATTATAAAATTGTTAAATGTCAAAGTTTAAAAAATCAAAGATATTTAAAAACAAACTACTCAGATCGACTAATTAAGGGCTTCTGAAACCAAATTCGTCGATGTTTGTTTGTTTGTTTATTGGGGCTTCACGCAAAAACCAGCTGGTAGATTTTGGTTAACTGTTACAGTCTTAAAGATACTATTCCGCTTTAAATACTGCGGCATGCTTCATCAAAATTGGTCCAGTAGATTTGAAGATACAACTTGATCCCTGTTTTAATAACCGCCCTTAAGGTAAGAGAGGTCAAGTAAAGATGGAACTAAGAATATTTATATAAATCAGCGATTATTTTGGGATTTCCCATGTGGCGGATATCGACATTCACGCGGGCGGAGTCACAGGCAAAAGTTGGCTTTTTATAAATCTATGATAGTGACGGGATTTTCCATGTAGCGGAATACCGACATTCACGCGAGTGGAGCCGCGAGCAATAGCTAATATGAAATATAATCTAATCACAGACCTTGGTTACTCTGGCTGGGCTGGGAGTATTGGTCGTTAGCTTCGGTGAGGAAGTTACTGGGCACCAAGCCTCGCACGCCATCTATTTCCGCCATGTAGAACCCGTCGTCATCCATATCCCCGTACACGTGGATTATTTGACCCGTCTGAAAGCTTAGCTCTACCTGTAATAGACACCAACACGATTTTGAAAAATTTTATTCAGAAAATATTTAATGCAATTCAAAGTAGGGTTTTGGAGTGCGAAAATACACCCGATTTTCGTGGAACTATCTGTCTTTTATACTTCTTCTATACTATAATAAAACTGTAACTGAGACACGCATCGGATATTTTTCGAAAATCGAGAAAGAAACCTTTTTCTTGGAATTTTTGTTTATCTGTCTCTGAAATAAGATCACGCGAAAACGATTGAACGGATTTTAACGGACTACGGATTTTGACGGGGTTTCCGCTCACAGTCCTGCGCGACCACGATGACGCAGTCATCCTTGCGATACTCGGCACGGACTGAAATATCACGCACACTTCCAAACACCGAACCCACCGGCGGAGCGAAGACATTTCCATCCCATTCCACATTCCGCCATTATTAGGTGTAGTATTCCGATAAACACTCCTCGTGATTATGTGCTATCTCGAGGTACCCTTGTGCTAATTCCCCCTCCTAGCCCCTAAAGTAACAGCTGGAATGCACTCTGCACTCGCCATCTTCCCCGGTGACACTATTAAAGTGGCAAACAGCATTCCTCATTTCGTCAGCAAATATTGCTTAATTTAGTCTGGAATAGACTAGGTGTATTTCATTGCAATCGTTTAAAAAATAGAACTATTTTTTTGCATTTTTTTTTAATTTTATGAACTCGAGAATTCCAAATTGTTTTCAATTGTTGAAGGTTTCCAAATTGGTAAATGGTCTACGTGGGCGGGGCGTCTGGTGATACTCGTAAGTGCAAATTATCTATTGACTGGTCTTTAACCTACCGCATGCTACTTCTATCTATCTATACATTATAAAATTGATAAATGTCAAATTTTCAAAAATCAAAGATATTGAAAAACAAACTACTCAGATCGACTAATTAAGGACTTCTGAAACCAAATCCGTCGATGTTTGTTTGTTTGTTCGAGCTTTACCCAATAATCAGCGGGTAAATTTTGGTCCAGCAGTGGAGTTCCACGGGCTGCCGCTGACGGTGGTATGTAATGTATGGTATACGTACATCAGCATCAAAGTTCGGGCTCAGTTCCTGCGGATCGTAATCGTACAATGCGATCATTCTCCGGACGGGTTGGTTGGCGTAAGCGTCAGCCCAGCGATCGCCTTTGGCTTGCCCAACTGCCTCCTGATCCGTGATCTCCATAACCATATTGTGCGGCACGAACCCTCGGCGACCACGCAACTCGCCCCAGTAGAATCCGTCCGCGTCTCTATCCGTGATGATCTGTTTTGAGAAATGTTAATCGTTAGTGTAAATATCTTGTTGATGAGGCCTCGAACGAATAAAGCAGACTATGGAGCTAATTCTTTTGTAACAGCACTTAACTAAATTTAGACCCTCCCTATCTTTTCCTAATACCAAACACTAAAACGAGATAGCAATAATATTTTTAGCTAATACCAATCTAAATTTCTGTCAAAAAGGTACAAAAAATGTTGCATTTTTGCGTATCATTAGTCAGCATGTTCTGAAGTCACGTCTAAATTAAGAAATTTAGACGTGTCTAAACAAAACTGACAGCACCAAAATTGTAGCCATCTCCTTTTGGCGTTTGACATTAGAAAGAGATAAAGAGAGTCGAAATTGAGTTAAGTTCCGTTACAACAAAATTTCCACCAATGCGGATCCACACGCAAAAGTAATCCTAGAAGGCGCCAGTGGCGAGGTGCCCCTTGTCAATTTGTTTTCGATACATATTTTATATTTATTGTTCTCCATCAGATTTGTTTGCTTTAAAAATGGTTAAACTTTGTTATTATAACATGTATTGCATACATAGAAGCGTAAGTAATTGAAAGATGAATTTAAAAAACCTAGAGAAAGAAAAGCAGACTTTGTTGAGAGATACAACTTTACGTAATCAAAGTCTTTATATTCGGAATATTAATGATCTAAACGAGGATCTAGTAAGTTAGAAGATAGAGCGATGAATTTAAAACCATTAAATAATAAAAACCAGTACGAAAGTGTACTTGCCGCGTGGACTGCAGTAAAAAATTAACAATATTGACACGGACAGATAAACTTTGTAACTACTCATGTTTACGAAAATATTATTATGTACTAAGCCTATACTAGATTAAAATTTAAGCCTATACTAAATTAAAATTTTGGAACTTTTTGAAATTTATGCACACTAGAATTGTGTAGCCTGGAATAGCACACATAGGCATATTTCGAGAAATTTAAAATTAATCGTATGAAATGTATGGGAATAGCATTTATCCAGAAGAGCCACCTATTGGGATAAAAAGGCAGTGAAAATCCCCGTTGGCCTGCAATTCACATTATACACAATATTCTGTCATTTATCTACACAGTTCACTTCACTTCTTAATTTATAGCTTTTGTGGCAATTTAATACAATTCTGCCAGTATCCATTTTGCGAATATCATAAATTGGACTGGGCGGTAGTCTACAGAGCAAAGTCACGGTTTTCTAGGAAAGAGGTGCCATCGTATAACGTCGAATGATGTCACAGAAATGTTGTCTATATAAACAAGTTGGCGTAGTTTCCTAAAGAGTGGTGTTTGATCCCATGTCGACAAATAAAAATAATTTATTTAAAATAGTACAGATAACAATTATCTCCTTACAGTAGAAATAAATATATTTATGTATTAACCCATTAACTGCCAAATTTTTAATTTTCAAAATTTTTGTTCAAATAAATTATATGTATGCGCAAAAGTTGTGTACCAGTATAATCATATTTAGTTTATGTTTTGTCTTAAAAATATTTGGTATTTTTGATAATATCCCAAATGGAGATATTTTCAAAAATATCAAATATTTTGTTCGCTTGTTATAACAAAACGAAGCACAGAATACACACTTTCAGATCCACAATACTGACTGACTATATAGAATGAAACTAAACTGTCAGCAGCACTAAATATATTTTTGGCGCCGAATGGTGTACGTAAAATTC
>WUAW01000747.1:508-13305 GCA_017165845.1 Thaumetopoea pityocampa | reverse complement strand
GTCCTCGCATGGGTGTATGAAGTCTACCAACCCGCATTAGACCAGCGCGGTAGACTACGGCCTAATCCCCCTCCTGATCAGGGGAGGTCCGTGCCCCTGTAGTGGGGACGATATGGACTGGGGATGATGATGAAACGATTTAAACTTATTAAATACTAGCTGTGCCCGCGACTCCGTCCGCGTGGGCATTCGGTAAGAGCGAACAAATAATAACTCAGTGTTACGGGACTGGAATTCGAACCCACGACCCTTCGATCGTAAGCCGTGTCTAAAACCACTACACCACCAATGCACCAAAATCGTTTATTTCTGCCAAAATAAAAAAGTTTACTAAATGACTTCTAACAGTAGTCGTAGGCGTGAACATACTGACAGTTGAATTGAAACGTGCACCGAGCAAATATATAGTTACTGTAATATAGTTACTGTAATATTGTTTGATGCAGAGAGCAGAACAAAAAAATATTTTTAATGCAACCCACATCTACACTATTATAAAATTGTTAAACGTCAAACTTTGTAAATCAAAGTAATTATAGAAAAAAAAAAACTATTCAGATCGACTATTTAAGGGCTTCTGAACCCCAATCCATCGATGTTTATTTGTTTGTTTATTCGAGCTTCACGCAAAAACCAGTAGGTAGAATTTGGTCAAACTGTTACAGTCTTATTATGATCAGGGAGTACTCAGTCTTTTAGACTGTCCGGCGAATAGGCTAAGTACACAGGTAAGCGACCCCAGCCCCCCGAGCTACTATTGTCTCTTCCTACTCCTTCCGAGATAGTAGTATCTTATACCCTATAGTCTTTTTCCTAAATTCCATATTCCCTGTTCAATACACCGTTTCTACCTTATCCTCTTTATGTGAGAACGCAAGGAGGAATTTTAATCACTTTTGAACCTTATAAAATGGCGGCGTCATGGATCGCCAACCGATACGTCTTGTTGTCCGCGGGGGTGAAATGTGGATTGCGGATAACCACTGCTACATTAGTTATCGTAGCAGTTGAAAAGAAGTGGTCTCTGCCTACCCCAATGGGAAAAAGGCGTGATTGTATGTAGTATGTACTATGGTCTCCGCCTACCCTTATGGGATATCGCCGTGAGTGTATGTATGTATGTATTACAGTCTTAAAGATGCAATTGCGACTTAAATACTGCGGTATGTTTCATCAAAATCTGTCGAGTAGGATATAAGATACAGCTTGACTCCTGTCTTAGTAGCCGCTGTTAAGGTGCGAGAGCTCAAGTAAAAGCGGTTTATAGCTTTTTATATAAATGTATGATTGTTTCGGGATTTCCCATGTAGCGGAAAACCGATAGTCACACTGATGGAGCCGCGGGCAAAAGTTAGTTATTGTAGTATTGCTTAATTTAGAGAACAGATCAGAGTAATTAATGCGAAAATAAAATGCTAGGTGATTCTGAAATATTTAATCAACACCAAACTATGAGTCAGGCCGAGCGACAGAGAAACATAAATATTTCGATTACCTATATATACATATGTATAATATAACTAAGTTCCACCAAAGTGTACATAGTCAATTTCTGCTGTCAAATTCAAATTACATTTGAATGTGAATATCAAAAAAGCGCGTTTCTCTGAAACCAAACTACTCGACATGAAGTTGAATTTTCAAACTTTTGAGTTCTGGTTACACAACTATAAAGGTCAATCAGATTTTTTTATGAGGACATCAGATTACGATTTATAACCTGAGGTGACATTATTAGAAACATCTGCTTTCAACAGTTCCGCGATTAAAACAATTAGTGGAATAGGTTATTACATTTTTTTTTATAAATCCTCTTTTATGATAATTTTCTTAAATTCCAAATGAGCTTGTTTAGTTGTTAAAATCCGTTATTGAATGTCTTCCACCGTGTAACAAATGATCCATACATGCTCAGTTAATGTATGTAAAATATTTATACTATTTGCGCGAGAACAATTTCGACTTGAAGCGAGTTATATTTTACTTATATTTTTTTTGTAACAGATTAACGCATACTAGTAAAAGCGCTCAAATGATTCGTTCGTGCGAGCTACTCGCACATACTCTATCAGTGGCCACGATAACACTTGGGGTTAAAAAAAGAACAACGTTAATCTGTTCTTTAACTAATGGTCTCATTAATGGATGAGTTCGGTTCATTAGTCATAGGAAAATGAGGTCACTATCTCAAAGAATGGCTGCACAAACAGACGGGTGTCGAAACGTTAAAGTAGTCGATAATGGTGGCGTGCCGCGGGTGTCTTATTGGCTGACATAGGCTTTGCGATGCGCATGAGTCACGAGAACAGTTCGACACCGATTGTGTCACCCGAGGTACCTGCTATACACAAGAAAGCTAAAAATACAACGAGGACGTTTATAAATGTACCAATGTTTGCTCAAACGATAAATAAATTGTTGGTTTTACTAACTCTCGTGGAGCTACAAATAATTTTAATGATTCAGTTTGTTTGAGACACGGGCACTTCATTAAAATAAGTTAATTTATGATGCATGTTGACATCGTTACGAATACATATGACTGAAAGTTAATTACCTAAACGTTACAGCAGCCAATAATAGTGGTTATACGTTCAATTCAATCGGGAGTGATACTACTGGTCGATATATGATCCTCTCCATCTTCCACCCAGTCCTTTCTGTTATCTCCTTTCTTGCCTTATGAAAGTCACTATCTTTTATCCACTTGCAAAAAATCTATCCCTAATTTTCTCACAATTTCGTCCTATTTTCCTACCATAGTAGGAAAGGTTTTCTTTTAAAAGTGTCTGTAACAAACACAGCATATTTTTATACAAACTCCTTAATCCCTTTCATTTTTACCTGTAGTACGAGTATGATTACCACTCTCAAAAATATTACTAATGATATTAGATTAATCATGGATAATAGTAATCTATCACTTTTTTTACTTTGTATATTTAAATAATGTCTAATACTTTTTTACATACATACATAATACAGTCATGCCTTTTTCCCTGGCGGGGAATCGAACGTCGGTCTCCCGTGTAATCAGTGTGGATATTTAAACCTTTAGTTTTAATTACCGTAATATCTCTTTGCAAACGACGTATGCGGTGTTCCATTTTGGCGTTAAAATTACAAAGCTAATTCACTCTCTTTGGGGGTAAAATTTTGAAAAACGCCGATATATGTGTACATTTGTTTTTAAACAAAAGTAAGTGTATTAAAAATCGTGATTCTTGCTTTGAAAATGACGGATTTCCCTACAACAGTGCATGCCTTATTTTACTCCCTCAGAGGTAAAATTTACAAATATTCTTTCGTGGTGAATGCTTACAACATAAAAGGCATCAACTGCCAATATTTCATGTTTGTAGTCCCAGCGGTTTAGGCTCTGCGATGTTGAGTCAGTCAGTCAGTCGGGACAAGTAACTACACATGTTACGTATAGTATCGCCTGCGCGTGCTGGTGGTGAAATGTGCGCACCGCCGCCGTGTCTCCATGCGGACCTGTCCATCCGCACGTTGTCTGAAGAGATCGCAGGGTGAGATAACACCGCCCAACGTACAATATCTATTTTTTGTTAATTATTTTTGTAAAATTTGTTATACTGACGACTGATTGGTACAGTGATCTTGCTGTCTGTGCCAATGAGTTGCGGGTTCTAATCCTGGTAGGGACAAATTTTGTGTAATGAGCACAAATATTTTTATCCAAGTTATGGATTTCCATACATACATAAACTCACGCCGATATCGCATAAGGATAAATAGAGACTATAGTATATACCACATACATACAGTCACGCCTCTTTCCCATTGGGGTAGGCAGAGATCACTTTTTTCCACTTGTTACGATCGTTTAATATAGCAAAGTGGATATCCGCAGCCCACATTTCGCCCCCGTGGGCAACGAGATGTGTCGGATGGTGAACTACGACGCCGCCATTTTATAAGATTCAAAAGTGATTAAAATTCCTTATTGCGTACCCACGGCTTAGTGGAGAGGAAAGGAAAAAGGATGAAGTAGGAAAGGTGTATTGAACAAGGAATATGGAATTTAGGAAAAGGACTATATGGTATAGGATACTACTATCTCGGAAGGAGTAAGAAGAGACAGTATTAGCTCGGGGGTCGGGGCCGCTTACCCTTAAGTCTATTTGCCGGACAGACTAAGCACTCCCTGTCCGTATAAGTTATGGATGTACTTATCTATTTATGTATATTATTTATCAATATGTATATATCGCTGTCTAGTATCGAAAATAGAAGGAATTCCAGTTTGGGATTTGATCAATGTGTGTGAACGTGTCCAGGGTATTATTAATATTAGTAGTGTAGGATGAAGAGTGCTCTGGAGCGGTCTAGAAGCTGCTAGGGATTGAAATAAGAAGCGAGAGGCGGCACGAACACGGAACATTTTCTTTTATAAATCATATAACCTTGGCACTGACCCAGGCGGCGGCGCGGTGCACTCGAGTCTTTTTATTTAACATGAAAGCTATATCGTGGTCCGTTGACCTTGAGTTCCTGAGACGAGCGCCACTGAGTGAACTGTGGAGTGGCTATTTTATGAGGCGATAAATATCGGCGGACACGTTGACGTGACGCCGGCTCCGGCGGCGCACCGGCGTGTCGCCCGCGGCGGCCCGGTATTGGGGCCGCGCGGAGATTTAGCGCCGACCGCTCGTGGACCGGCGCGACACCTCCGGAACATATTACACAGTAAAACATGTCCAACACTTGAGTGATTAATAATTTGCTTCATCTTATACTATTACTAGCTTTTGCCCGCGGCTCCATCCGCGCGAATGTCGGTCTTCCGCTACATGGGAAATCCAGATGTAATCATTGATTTATATAAAAAACCTAAGAACTCGTACCTTAATGGAGGCGACTAAAACAGGAATCAAGCTGTATCTTTATTTATACTGAATCGATTTTGATGAAACATGCCACAGTATTTAAGTCGGAATAATGCCTTTAAGACTATAACCGTTTAATCAAAATGTAACCGCTGATTTTTACGTGAAGTTCGAACAAACAAACTGACAAACAAACAAATATCGACGGATTCGGTTTCAGAAGCCTTTATTTATAATCTGATTAGTTTGTTTTTAAATGTTTTTGATTTTTGTAATTTGACATTTAACCATTTTATATTAGTAATGCATAGATATAGATAAAATTGTTAAATTTCAATTTTTATAAATCAAAGTTATAAAAAAACTGCTCAGATCGTCTAATTAACGGTTTCTGAAACCAAATCCGTTCGATCTTCACGCAACAACCAGGGTAGATGTTAATCAAACTATTATAATCTTTAAAGTACTATTCTGATTTAAATACTGCGGCATGTTTCATTACAATCGGTCCATTAGAATTAAATATATAGCTTGATCCTTGTTTTAGTAGCCGCCATTAAGGTACGAGAGCTCAAGTAAAAATGGTTGTTTTTTCACATGTATCAGAAGACCGAAATTTACCGGGCGGAGCCGTGGGCAAAAGCCAGTTTGTTATATTCAGAAATAAATTGGATATTATCTGAATTTATTTATTTATTACTTGCTACTTTGCTATGTTTGGTTCACACAATCACGCGACATTTTTACTAAAGCTTGGGGTACACGTGAACGTACTGCCTGTAAGTGTGTATATTTCGTGTGTGTATATTTCGGCTGGACCTTCCGCGGCGGCCCGCCACTTCGTGTCCAGTGTTCACGTTCCACGTTCGTGTCACAAGTCAAGTGACAGCTGTCGTAAAAACAGTGAACTCATGACGTCTGCCCGCGGGCTGCCCAAACTCTCAGCTCCGCTGCAAGCAGCCTTGTGCTGGTGATGACGATGATGAAGTTGACTCATAGACTGCGCCCGTTCTTGCTGTCATATCTACTCGGCGCTATATTTTAAAGCAATCGGATCACCGGTTGAGCCGGTGAGAGGTAACTAACAGACCGGTGCAATGTGTGTAGACTAGCGCGCACAGTCGGTGACACGACCGACGCGACGCGAGCGCACAGTTCATGACGCGAAGTACGGTCTTCGCACTCTGAAGTCGCCTCTACTGAGCGCTCGTAAATTAATTGTTACATGTGATGTTACGGCCACACTACCTTTACCGTGTACCGTCTGTTACCTTCATAATTATGGCATTAAATTAATTAGTTCGATTCGACTCCAAGTGTGACTTTGTACACCACGATATCTACGACTCTTCTGTCGGGTATCCCATAGACATGGTGCAGATTGGAATCATTGCAAAAACTCAAGCACCTACTCATGCGAGCTGTTAAGTTGCGGTACTTGAATATCTTTTTTTAAAAAAGTTAAAAATAATTCTTCTGCTGACTTTAATTTTTATTAATTTGATTCACAAGTAAATTTCACTAGTTTACACGCGTTGCTTCACTCTCGCGATTAAAACCGACGGACAGCCTAGCTGGCTGTGTTCGCGAACTGATGGAGCGGACTGCCGCTGACTGGCAGCGCGTTATGATTTTCAAAGACATATACACACATGCTGATTGACACTTTGTATGGAAACAGTGGTAAAAATAGCAAGTCAGCACTATATCCACCACCACACCAGCCTAGGAGACAGGGATGTAACAGCACGTTTCGATAAACTTACTTGCGCGCTGTACAAACAGCAGTGTGGCCACACTCGCATTAATTGCCGCGGTAATCTTCTTTGATATGTGAAAAAAGACCGCCACCGGAGCTATTGCCTATCGACCTATGTATGCCATATTGATTGACATTGTAAAATTATGGCCATAAATCGTGGCTACACTTAGTTGTTGTTATAATTATGGCCATAATTATTGCCATATGACGATAGTGAGTGGCCGTGGCATAAAATAACGACGCAGAGATAACGTGCGTGATGAACGCGCGCAGCCCCCGTGCGTGCGCCTGCGTGCGCCGACACCAGCCTCGTAAATGTGAACAAAGGGGTCGGTCAGCACGCAGCTGTAATACGAACTAATAGAGGAACTAATTCCTTTATTAATCTTATGATTACCTTCGGGCTGCTCCGGCCCTCCCGGGACTTCGGACAAAGTGTAATTCACGTTTGCAATCTATGGACTACGTAAATGAAGGTGTCCATAGACAGCCGTCAGGGCGTCGCTCTCCAATGTGATTTGACTAAGGTTTTATTTATGATTTTTTTTATAAAAGACAACTCCCGCATTAGGATTAATTCCTGTGTCGCGGGGACTTTAGAAACATACAAATAACAGGAACACCGAACACCCAGACTCAGAACAACAATTTGTGGATTACACAAAGTTGTTGTCCAGTGTGGGGATCGAACCCACAACACTCGACAGTGCAGTGGACACTTAAACCACTGCGCCATCCGTGCAGTCAAATTAATTAATTAATTTGTAAAACTAATCTGTCCAAGATGGAGTTTGTAAATCTTTAACACAGATTACGAGTTTCATATGTACGTACTCGTGAGTTTCAGTAAGTAAATGTCGTCGACAATTCCAATGACCGCACCACAGTGGTGTAATGACGGGGAAGGTTTTATGATCTGTACAGGCGACTTGTACGCGAGTGGCTCCACCTGCGATTGTAGACATTAGATAAATGCGAGTTTGATAGCTTACAGCAGTTACTACCGCCTGTGTTTTGGAGTCATAAGCGATGCAAACTTCGTTCGTCAAAATTGCCTCCGGAATGTGCCGGTGGTGTATAGTAAAATGATACGTTGCAAGTACCCGGGTACTGTGAAACTGGGTCCGTGTGTGTTTGCGATTTAGTTGCTGTTAGTCTCAAACACCAGACTTCCGCGTAACCCTAACGTGATCTACACCAACAGTGTTGTTGGAGGCCTCGCAGTCCCGAAGCCACTTGAACTTCTCTCTTGGTTATTTAAACTAAGACATCGTGCTACAGCTTATAAACAGCCTGTTAAAATTCACCAGTGAACACAAGCCAAAAAGGAACGTTACATACTTTTTGGGACAGCAGAATATGAATTTGTGTATTTTAGCCGGTAGATAACGCTGAAACCCATTAGCTGGAGCATTTCTCAGCCTGTTTTTGCAGCACCCACAGAAGAGGCGGAGTGACGATGGTATGGCGCCGGCGCCACACTGCAAATTATACTCCGAGAGCGGCACATAAAGGGGTCAACAGCCACTATCTGCGATGCGCGCCCCACAACGGGTAATGTTCTCGCGGTCGCGCGCGGCGCCGGCGCAGGGCCCGGCGCCGGCGCGTGACGCACGCGCACGCACGCACGCATTAGTGCGCGCCAGGGCTGTCACGCAAACATAATATCGGCGCCGGGCTGCGGCTCTATGCACATTAAACATTTTTTATTATTTGTTCAATAGCCATGGATACACGCCCTTCAGCCGTAAAAACATTATTTATTTCGTCCATTTAACAGCAAAATGATGATGTGTTACATTTTATTGCTTTTTGGAAGTTTTGACATTAATCCGAAGATTACCACATATTGACTGGGCAACAATATCGGTTTTCGCTACATCGAAAATCCCAACACATTTATAGATTTATATAAAACTAGCTTTTGCCCGCGGCTCCGGCCGCCTGAATATCGGTTTTCCGCTACATGAGAAATCCAGAAATAATCATAGGTTTGTCTAAAAAGTTTTAAACCACTTTTACTTGACCTCTCGTACCTTAACAGCGGCTACTGAAACAGGGATCAAACTGTATCTTCAATTCTACTGGACCGAGTTTGATGAAACATTTAAGTCGAAATAGTATGTTTAAGACAGTGTAACCAAGATCTACTAACTGGTTTTTACATGAAGCCCGAACAAACAAACAAACATCGACGGATTCGTCGATCTGAATAGTTTGTTTTTAAACATCTTTGATTTTTGAAAACTTGATATTTAACAAACTTATAATAGTATAGATTTCAGTATTGCTCACGATTATTGTCGATTAATAAACAAAACAACACTAAATTTATATATCAAACACACAATAAACTAATAACAAAAATCAACAATATAAAAAACAAAATAAAATATAAAAATAAAAATCAAGTAATGTTTCACTCGGTTACTGCCAACAACTGTAAACAACGCAACGGACATATTGTGTCGCTACAGTTTAACTAAGTAGCACTTTATTATTTGTTTCAAAAAGTTTTGATTAATATTTGTATCGTAGGAGGAAGGTTTTACAAATGGACAGACTTTAGGACACAAAGAAGGACGAACTGATTAATACAGTCACCGGTCGGCTATACAAACATTTGTTTCGTGTTGGAATCGAACGAATGAAGCTTGTTTGCGGCAGTGCGAATTAATTAACCACTTGATTCCGGATGTACAAGAGCTATTTACTTCTCAAAACCATGTGGGATGTTTGTCTGTAATGTATAGTCGTTAACCAATTTAGAAATAAATCTATTATCTATATATATTTCAAAACTAAAAATCCATAAATGGATATAGGTTTTTAAATTGTCCTGGGTTACACTAAAACCTTTATATTTTTCGGGATATAAGTGCACAGATGGTATAAATATCATCGTTGGAGAAAAACCGGAACAGTGTGGTAGCGTGCAGTCTGTTCGCAGATACCCACGTGTTTAAAATGGTTTTGGTTCCAACGCGAATATCTTTGCCGTAAAAGCATTTGCAAAGTGCATCGTGAAAGAGCCGCGCGCGACAGACGTCTGAATCGATATGTCACGTGTGGCAGCCCTGCGCCGGCGCGTCGTGTTATAAGTTATAACACGATAAACGGTGTTTGTCGATATTAATTATTTGGAACGGAAACACCGGTCAGTAAATCTATCGGTGATCAGCAGCGAGCCGTTCCCGCGACATACAACGTGGCGACAGATACAACGTGGCGACAGATACAACGTGGCGACAGATACAACGTGGCGACTTCTGCAACCGTTGTTTATTGCGCTGCCGGTGTAACTTCCTTTTAATATCATGTACCTACTTCAGGTACGGATCAGGTACGCCTTTTATCATCTATCTTTTATTAATGGCACGACATTTCCGTTGCATGGAGAGATTAGATCATTGCGAATGTGTTTATAAATGTAGGTAACTGGTGTGGAAAAGGTCTACCACATAGGTTCTCAACGCGGGCGATAATGCCCTCTTTTGGACGTTTGAAACTTTTTAGGGAGGCAGTAGAAGACCTAGTGAAAATTTTGGGTTATTAGAAGGAGCGTAGGCAGGTTAAAATATAGTCTCAAAGAGGGGAAAATAGAATAGGGGTCATATCCTACCTTACGACTGTATAATACTACACGTTTAAATATGATCGTGATAATAAACGTTTCAGATTCGCGACAGATGATAAGTAAAAAATGGGGTGTGGGTTCTAGAAAAAAAAATATTTTCAAAGTGGGCGGTGGGCGAAAAAGGTTGAGAACCAATGGCTTACAACATAACAGCGGAAATGAATAACCCATCTAAGCGAAAATCCGCAGATTTAGAATCAAAATATCAATGGTAGATTTTTTAGAAGAAATTACACCATATGTCGAACTGATACAATCTACGTGTTATTACATCGACTTAATAGACGTGTAAATTATTTCAGTTTTCACAGTGACTGTGGGCGGCACGACGCGCGGTCGGAACGCTGGCCACCATTTGGCTCAACGTTTAGCAATAGCTGTACAACGAGGGAGTGCGGCCGGCGTTGTGGGCACCCACCGACCGACAAGAGTGCACCCTGCTTAGAATATTTATACTTTAATTATTGTTTTATTCTTACTATCTGTATGTAATGTAAATAGAAAAAAAATACTTTATCTGCTAATTTCAGTAGATCGAATATTAATTTTGGCCACAAAACGGTGTGGCACGCGCGGCGCGGGGGCGGGGGGCTTGATCGAGCAATGGCGATGACGTCGTGTGCGCCAGACTGTATGCGGGAGAGCCGTCAGCGGTGCTTGGACAAGAGGCGTCTCAAACACGGACGTGATCACTTCCTCGGTAATACGTCGTCCAATTAACGGCGCTGTGACCGCCACAGGGCAGGCGTGTCGCGTGCACGTCGAGGCCGCGCGCCACTTGACGGACCTCGTCTAATGAGGACACGAAGCAGAGACCGTGCCGACCCGCGTCAGTGAGGCCTGCGTTCCGCGAACACGGCATACATACGTACACTCACGTTGATGTCCCATAAGGGTAGGTAGAGACTATCATTTGCCACACACTACGATCCTGACACACCTCTCTCGCCTCGTCTAATCACACACTTTCCTCGATTAAGGGTACTACGAACTTGACTTTTTTAAAACAAGTTTGCGAAGACTGCACCAGACGGACAATACCTGCTGTTCGGTTATATGTATATCAAGAAAAGGTACTTTTCTAGTCAATGGTTCGAGACCATCATTGTCGGCTCAAGTAACTTGTTAGATGATGTCATCATTACAAAGTCCAGTTTAGACCTGGTCTCCTGCTAGTTTCGGAAGGCGTCTAACATTGTATTTCAGGTAGTATCTGTTGACACTGGTCGTAAAAGGGATTGTCAGTCATCAAAATCCGCCCCACGGATATTCCACCTTAGAAACAGCACACCTTGTTAGTACCAGGGTGAAGAACGTCTCCCGCCCACATCACGGTATTTTTACGCCAGCGCGAGTCGCGTGGTAGGTATCTGTCTTCAGGACGTGGAGGACAGCGAGTGGTTGTAGTGCGTGCGAGCCTCGTTCACCCAAATTTACACTCGTTAAAAAAGTAAATAAGGTAATCCTTTATTAACTGTTACAACTCCAGCAACGACCTGTGAAGCGAGTGGGTGGGTCGGTGGATGTTCACTTAGATATTCTTCCGCGAAGACTAATGACGAATCTAAGATACACTGTCTGGTTTGGCATGAAACATCAACGACAAGCGCCTGTTCACAGTGTATTTTAAGCTTATTCAAATTAACATAATGTGAAACTGTGAACGGACACGTGCATTGTGAAACGTGTCCTGATATTTTGATGCACAATCCGTGGAGTTCAAGATCGGATTGCATCTCGTAGCACAAGTAATGAATGACCTTTAAAGTCACTATTAATGAGTATATACATGTTGCCACTTTGCTATAATATACATATGTCTACACACATCATTCATACGGTTTAGGGGTACATATCACAGTACATACTTAAATACGAGGATATGAGGTACGCTCGGTGTCTGAGCGGCACGACCCGGGGTCCAACAGAATACCAGCGTTGAGTATACTGCCCGGCATCATGTTGAGTTGGGTTCCCATTTGTATAGTTATTTTTCTTTCTCTTTTTTTCTTTATCTTTATTTTAACTGTATCAAATAAACTTTTTCTTTGTTTGTTTCTATTAATAATACATTATAGTGTTGTCACCAGCCGTGTTCTCGTCAGAGTACGAATCTCGTAGAGGATAAATGACATCACTAACCGTGTTCATTTATTGACAGATGACACAACACAGAGCACAGCTGTAATAAATTCCAAATGTAAACATTTAAAATATAAAACTAGACTAGTCCAACAAACTACGTCTTCTAAAAATTAACTTTTACACGACATACATACTTAAATTAGACACAAACATGATAAATTTAGATTAAAAAAGTAAAGGTATTGTGACGTCCCCCCTTCCTAATCTTAACTTCGATAACTACTAATAAATAAATATGAATTTAATAGATCCNATCATATCCTGATCATATCCTGGTCATACCCTGGCCATATCCTGATCATATCCTGGTCATATCCTGGTCACGGCACCAAATTGTGACGTCCCCCCTTCCTAATCTTAACTTCGATAACTACTAATAAATAAATATGAATTTAATAGATCC
>WUAW01000744.1:43858-64070 GCA_017165845.1 Thaumetopoea pityocampa | reverse complement strand
ATGAAGTTTGATAGCGACTTAGCGTATATACAACGTCCCGACATCAACCATCGGGGCGGTGGCAGGCCCCGGTAGACATAACACCCGTCTGGTCGGAAGATCTACCCTTTTCCGATAAATCTTGCCACACTTCGATCTGCGGCTGGTGACATCTCTACGTGAACGTCAACGTTTTCTTCAACTTCACTGCTGATCATTCACATCCCACCTATAACTGATGACACCGACGTGATCAACATTTTCAATTTAATTGATCATCCATCTCGCTATATTAACCTAAGTTAGAGCGCAAGGTTTGAGATTCAAACCAGCCGAGCGTTCTAACATTTTACTGACTTCTCCGTGTATTGGAAGGGTCGTAAAACATTGTGGTCCAATAACACTTGTCGTAGGTGGTCCTATGGGAGGAGGGGGGTACGGGGATGATGTCAAACCGCAGTTAATAATATTAACCCACCTCTCAGCCGCATCCGGATCACAACCGATAGATAATACTATCTACATATACTATTATAAAATTGTAAAATGTCAAATTTTGTAAATCAAAGATATTAAAAAAACATTATTCAGATCGACTAAGGGCTAATTAAGGGCTTCTGAAATCAAATTCGTCGATGTTTGATTGTTTGTTTGAGTTTCATGCAAAACGAGCGGGGTAGAATTTTGTCAAATTGTTACAGTCTTAAAGGTTCTATTCCGACTTAAATACTGCGGCATGTTTCATCAAAATCGGTTGAGTAGAATTGTAGGTACCTGAAGATGCTTGATACCTATTTTAATAACCGCCGTTAAGGTAAGAGAGCTCAAGTAAAAGTGGTTCTATAGCTTTTATATAAATGTATGGTTGTTTTTGAATTTCCCATGTATGTATATTGTGAATTACAACGAAAAACCGACACACATGTGGGTGGGGCCGCGGGCAAAAGCTAGTATTACATATAATTATAAAAATACTAGCTGATAACAGCAGCTTCACTTGTAATAATATTATGATTGTACTGGTGATGATGGTGACTTAAGTCTGCCCCTGTAATCATATATACCTTTTAATCAAATTTCAAAATAATACGTTCGGCGGTTAAGGATTGACGAGTCACCAAACAGACACACAAATGAATTTTCACTTTAACTATATTATTAGCTCACACCCGTAGTTTCGCTCGCATTAACAATGTAATTGTGATGACGATTATTTTCTTTGGAACAGACAGACTAATAATACTGATATTTTGATTTATGCATATGATGCTATTACGTAATGTAATGTCGCCGTAAGTACGTTAAGTAACAGCTGATTCGAATCGCAAAGTATTCCAGGATACCTTTAATAGTTTATATTTGTCGTCTGAAATTTATCTCGTATCTTCGGTTCGGAGTATTATCGTTGGTGGCGGTAGAAATGAATTAACTCAGCTACCCATAGTTCACAACTATTTATACTCCCGCCTACCTACAAATTCGCATACTTTCTGCGAATTACTCGAACATACTCGGCGCGATATGTAGTTTGAATAATAGTTATGCGGTCGCGCGCCGATATCGGGATCTGGATTTGTCTCATTGGAGTTTTGACCTTATGTCACGTGAAACAAGGTTCATATCAATAGGCGATCTCTTTCTTAGGTAGGTACTAATTCGAAATTAACAAGCTATTTCTATATACAAGAGGTGAAACCTTTGAGTGTTTTGAAATACCTACGTCTCCTTCCATTCGCACGCCGGCCACTCGTAAATAGCTACAAACACCGTCTAAGGGTTTTTTTTTTATAAACATCATAATCCTAATAACAAAGGCATAAAAACACGTTCAACGTGACTTCATGCAATAGAGGGGTCAAGCTGTATCATTTTATGTTTCGCTTTAATGATTTGAATAAAACGTACACCAGTTTTTAAGTTGGGCTAATACCTACCCAGTTATAAAATTTCCTTGAAATCCGTTTCGTAATTTTCTTATGAAGTACAAATGCGCAGACAGACATCAATTCTAAAAATGTCTGATTTGAGTCCCATTGTTTATTTTTAGCGTTCCTAGTATACTTTCGATTAAAAATTTGTCAATCCAATCTATGTATCTTTCGACTCTTACGATTATATTACATTACTGGCTTTAATCCCGACACAATGATAGATTTATATAAAAACTATGAACCACTTTAACTTGACCTCTCGTTCCTTAACGGCGGCTACTAAAACAGGGATTAAGCTGTATCTTTTATTCTATAGGACCGATTTTGATGAAACATGACGCGGTATTTAAGTCAGAATAGTACCTTTAAGGCTGTAGTAGTTTAATTAAAATCTACCACCTGGTTTTTGCGAAGCCCGAACAAACACACAAACAAACAAATAAATAAACAAACAAACATCGACGGATTTGGCCCTGAATTAGTCGATCTCAGTAGTTTGTTTTTAAATGTCTTTGATTTTTGAAAATTTTACATTTAACAATTTTTTAATGGTATAGATAGATATACTGTGAATTACAGTAAACACACCCACCTGAGATATATGTATGTGTGAACATTTTTTTTTAAGCGAAGATCTTTTCCAGATAATAAAATATTTTACTAGCTTTTGCCCGCGGCGTCGCCCATATGAGTATCGGTTTTCCTCTAAATGGGAAATCCCGAAAGAATCATAGATTTATATA
The DNA here is from genome assembly GCA_017165845.1 of Thaumetopoea pityocampa. NCBI lineage: Eukaryota > Metazoa > Arthropoda > Insecta > Lepidoptera > Notodontidae > Thaumetopoea > Thaumetopoea pityocampa. The sequence goes on along the minus strand of WUAW01000744.1, from coordinate 61,417 downwards.
GAAGGCCTAAGAACCACTTTTACTTGAGCTCTCGTACCTTAACAGCGGCTACTAAAACAGAGATTAAGCTATATCGTCAGTTCTACAAGACCGATTTTGATGAAACATGGCGCAGTATTTAAATCTGAATAGTACCTTTAAGACTGTAAGAGTTTGACCAAAATCTACTTCCTGGTTATTGCGCCAAGCTCGAACAAACAAACATCGACGGATTTGATTTCAGAAGCCCTTAATTAATCGATCTGAGTAGTTATTTTTTTTTTTAATATTTTCAATTTACAAAATTTGACATTTAACAATTTTATAATATACTTTATATTCAGACCATGAATTAAAATGGAATAATGAATAAATAATATGAGTGAAGAAGTTTTCACTTCTTGTAAGTCAAGTTTAAATACCTGTGTATACCTGATCTGACAGGTTGAACATCTCCGGCGCGCAAGCACACTTTCACTATAAGTCCTTTCGTCCTCCATGGCTTATTTGCTCTCTGTCAAGTGGAATTCAGTGGGACAAACACGGGACGGAATGCGTGCGGGCACTGCTCGGCAGACGGCTACCAGTTTTTGGGCCAAACCCGTTTTCAAATTGTCTTTCTTGCCGAACGTTGCTTTCTGAAATATTTTGGCATCTCCTGTTTTATGTGTCTGCTGAAATGATTGACCAAAATTCTTAGCAGGTAGATCTGAAGGTTTAATTTCTTTATTACTAACTAAATAACAATGAATTTTTTAAATAGAAAAAAAATTTATGTACTAATTTTTATACCCTTATCAGAGTTATAGAAAGCATAAAACTGTGGGTTCTTATTAAAGTAAGTTGGTCGTATTTAGGATGATAATGGTGCCGAATCTGTTGTAACAGAACTTAACTAAATTTAGTCCCTTCCTATCTTTTTCCAACGTCAAACGCCAAAATGAGATAGTAAACATTTATAGCGACTACCGACCTACGTTTCTGTCAATGTCAATTTTACAATGAACTTTAGCAAAATCAACAGATGGTTATTGTGGTATCTTAAATTACACTGTGAATATATCAAGGGGTATTTATTCTACTCATAATAGTTTGTGCTGTGTGGCTCCGGCATAAGGATGGCGTCTCACCCTTTCCTCCCCGTATTACAGTGAGAACTTGCCAAGGAATGTACCAGTATAATGGTATCCAAGTGAATTCTCTTCTTACTCCTACTGTCTCTTCCTCTTCCTACTCCTTCCGAGATAGTAGTATCCTATAATCCTATTCCAAAATTCCATATTCCTTGCTGAATACACCTTTCCTAGCTCATCCTTTTTCCTTTCCTCTCCATTAAGTCGCGGGAACGCAATGAGGAACTTTAACATTTTTAACCTGTGGCAATCTACTTCACTACATACCACACATCCTCAACAGATGGCGCAGTTCTAAAGTGACGATATAATATGGAAGTCTGAATCACGCGCATGAAGTTTAATAGCGACTTAGAATATATACAACGTCCCGACATCTACCGTCGGGGCAGTGACAGGCCCCGCCAGACATAGCACCCGTCTGGTCGGAAGATCTTCCCTTTTCCGCTACTGCCACTCCTGCCACACTCCGACCCTACAGCTGGTGACGTAATCATCAACTTCATCATGGGTCATCATAAATCCTATCGCTATAAACCTTATAATAAGGCGGCGTCGTGGTTCGCCACCCGACACCTCTCGTTGCCCGCGGGGGCGAAATGTGGGCTGTGGATAGCTACTCTGCTACATTGAACGATCGTAGCAGGTGGAAAGAAGTGGTCTCTGCCTACCCAAATGGGAAGGAGGGGTGACTGTATGTATGTACATACATACATACATACACTCACGCCTTTTTCCCTGGCTCTCCGGCGGGGAATCGAACCCTGGTCTCCCGCCTGACAGGTGGGGATACTGACCACTATACTACCGAAGAATTGGGGTAGGCAGAGACCACTTTTTCCCACTTGCTACGTGCAAGGTGGCTGTCAGTAGCCCATTTTTCGCCCTCGCGGGAAACGAGACGTGTCGGGTGGCGAACCACGATGCCGCGATTTTAAGGTTCAAAAGTGTTAAAAGATTCTTATTGCGTTCCCACGAAAAGGAAGTTGAGGTAGGAAAGGTGTATTGAGCAAGGAGTATGGAATTTGGGAAAAGGATTATAGGATATAGGATACTACTATCTCGGAAGGAGTAGGAGGAGACAGCAGTAGCTTGGGAGGCCGGGGTCGCTCACCCGCATACTTAAGTCTATTTACCGGACAGGCTAAAAGACTAAGTACTCCCTGACCTCATGTATGTATGTATGTTGTATATACTATGGTCTCTGCCTACCCTTATGGGTTATATGAAAATTATTGCAAATTCTTTCAAATGATGATGATATTAGTTTCGAATTATAAAATTGTTTCTTTGATTTATTTTATGACGATCGATAGCCACCATGAACCTGAGGTAAATTTTATTATATATTTCCACAAACATGAACTTTTAATATGAATGTAGTATCATATTCTTTATTTCACATATATGTATGTTTAAGCGCACGAAGGTAGTAAATTGGATAGATGGACAGACAAACAAACTGATAGCTTCACACGTCTCTGTTTTACATTGGCATAAAATGTCACATTTTTTACCCCAATTCCTTTTGTTCCATTCTCTATTGAATAATGAGTGTTCGAGGAAATCTCTTGGCAACTTAATTGAACGCCTGCTGATTTAATAAGTTACCAGGAATCCAATAGGAAATATTTGTTTACTAACAGTTTATCGAACTGTGGTCGGACTTGGAGGGATCAGTGTCGCTGAACAGAGACCTACGCATGTAAACTCCGAGATTAATTAATACATAAAATGAAAGATGATCAGAATTTTTTTATATTAGAGGGGCAAACAGGCAAGCGGATCACCTTACGGTAAGTGATCACCGCTGCTCATAGACACCCGCGACACCAGATGGATCGCAGGTACATTCCCAGCCTTTAAGAAAAGTGTAAGCTCATTTCATGAAGGTCCCCAAGTGGTATCCGCTTGGAAGAACTACCGCTGGGAGCTCATTCCACAGGATGGTGGTACGTGGAAAGAAATTGCATAGGTATTGCATTTTGCATAAGTTGTACAATAATCGTTGACTAAAAGGCATAAAATATGAGAGCGTAGTGACATAATTATCATTATCATCAGATCGTGAAAGTCTACCGCTTAATACAGGCCTCTTCCTCAAAAAGGAGGGATGTGACATAATTTCCACGCTTGGCAAGCGTTTTGGGGATCGCTGCAGATTTTGATTAGATAACAGGATAAATCTGCTACAGATTATCCAGGTACATTTCTTAACAGTTTCTCACAGCTTCCACCGGAAGATGTTAAATGACGCTATTATTATGTCGGACATGTGACATGATACTATATCATATTAAAATAAAATCTTAAAGCGTAACCATACAGATTTTTACCAGTTTTTTTCCTATGGAATATGTACACAGAGGAACAGTGTTAATAATAAACCTTAGGTTAATATTGTTGTGGTGTTAATATATAAATGTTTTCAATATATACTGATAGTGAACGGCGTCCCATTTTAAAGTCAATTCGAATATTTCTGATAATATATCTCCTGGTATACACACAAGTTCAGACTTGTCGATTTATAAACATCACGAGGGTCGTACCTTCGTCGAATATTTATGACAATAATACAAACATTATACGGATTAATATTAAAACAGTTTGGGACGCGGTCAGGTCGGACACCCGTAGTACCAACCTTTACGATTAAGGTTATCAGAACACACAGTGGGCGAGTACCTCCACTCCTACATCAATATCAACAGGCATTTAAGGGATCTTAGCCGCATTAGGGCCCTGAGAGTCCGTTCAAAGCTATCCCTGGGAAGAATGGCGAGACCTACATATATTTGGCCGCTGAGGGAATGCGTTACTGACATCTGTCAAATAATACTGTATTTTTTTATTTATTCAATATTAAGCTAAAATCTAATAATACGTTTAAGTAGACATAATAATAAAACATTACTTTTATTTAATTTTGTGGTATATTATCAAAATACTTTTATCATGAATTGACACTTCAAAGTGACATTCAATATGTGATCAGGATCTGTCAGAAACGCATTCTCTCAACGGCCGACCATTAGTCACGCTTTTTTTCGTTGACTCTCCGACGGGGAATTGAACCCCGGTCTCCCGCGTGTTCGGCGGAGATACACTAACCACTATACTACCGAATAATCGAGGTAGGCACTTCTTTCCGCTTGCTACGATCGTTTAGTGTAGCAAAATGGCTATCCATGGCCAACTTTTGAGACGTGTCGTATGTTTTATGTCCTCTTAATTACCTCAAGATGCTGAGCGGAGCGAGTTCTACGCCTCTCCAAAGAGTGTTCGAAAGAGCGATGCACAAAAGGATCACCGGAAATCTCCTATTGTATTCCCAGAGGCCTTGTATCCGTTGATGAAGGCCAGAGTTTTAGACAGTAAGAGACTGATACGTCCTGCTAATCGTCCTCACGGTGTTTCAGTTTGTGGTAGTCTGTGCAAATTTTTTTTTCGAGAAAAAACCCCCTACTTACTAACAAAACACCTTAACACATTCACTGCCTTACACTCGGATCCGAGCGGGGCGGTATTATTGCAAAAGTATCGCCCAGTCGTAACCGAGCGACTAAATTTAACAAAAAATATTTTGTTTCCAGATATTTGAATTTACTCAAACAAATTTATAATCTATACCATTTTTTTTAAAGACACCTCCCGCATTAGGATTAATTCCTATGTCGCGGGGACTTTACAAACATTCAAATAACGGAAACACAGAACATCCAGACTCAGAACAACAATTACACAAAGTTGTTGTCCCGTGTGGGGATCGAACCCACAACACTCGACAGCGCAGTGGACGCTTAAACCACTGCGCCATCCGTGCAGTCATTACTATTATAAAATTGTTAAATGTCAAATTTTGTAAATCAAAGATATTAAGAAAAAACTACTCAGATCGACTAATTAAGGGCTTCTGAAACCAAATCCGTTGATGTTTGTTTATTTGTTTGTTCGAGCTTCACGCAAAAATCAACAGGTAAATACTGCGGTATATTTCACCAAAATCGGTCCGGTAGAAATGAAGATACATCTTGATCCCTGTTTGAGTAGCCGCCATTAAGGTATAAGAGCTCAAGTAAAAGTGGTTTTTGTTTTTTTTATATAAATCTATAATTGTTTCGGGGTTCCCATTCAGCGGAAAACGGACATTCACGCGGGCGGAGCCGCGGGCAAAAGCTAGTACGTTATAAATGTTCTAATTTCACTACAAGAGGATCACAATACGTCGCTTTTTGAATTATGTAAATATCATAGACCAGAAACACTTCACGTGATACGAGGGTTATCAAATACTAATTTTTGTTTCACATATTGCATACCTTTCATACTTCAGAATAGAAAGAAATAAAGAAAGAAAGAGAGAGAGATAAATAATGAAAGAAAAGAGAGAGAGAGAGAGAGAGAGGGAGAGCGGGAACGAAAGAAAGAAAGAAAGAAATATTGAATGAATGAAAACGTTTACTATCTAGTATCTACCGGTGTTGTAGCAGCAACTTGAGCTGGGGCCTTTTCGGACAGGCACCTGATAGAATAATTGGGACATTGCGATTATAAACTAATCAATCCACTTTGTATATGCTCCTTTTTTATTTTGTTTGTTTCATTTGTTTTGAACCTTATAAAATGGCGGCGTTGTGGTTCGCCACTCGATACGTCTCGTTGTTCACGGGGGCGAAATGTAAACTACGGATATCCATTTTGCTACATTAAACGATCGTAGCAGGTAGAAAGAAGTAGTCTCTGCCTACCCCAATGGGAAAGAGGCGTGACTGTATGTATATAGTATATACTATACCCTTATGGGATATCGGCGTGAATGTATGTATGTATGTATGTATGTTTATTTGTTTTCTTATTTTCTTAACTTTATTTTATTGTGCTTATTCAAAATAAATGTATGTTGTTTCTTCTTTCTTTCTTTCTATACATCTAAAATTATTCATCACCAGTACATAATTTATCATTGGTCCACACTACAGATGTATAGACTTTACCTAATCGGAAGGGGGATTAGGCCGTAGTCTACCACGCTGGCCTAGTGCGGGTTGGTAGACTTCACATACCCATGCGTGCATACAGATTTCCTGATGAAATAGTCTATGTATACTATTATAAAATTGTTAAATGTCAAAATTTTTAAAATCAAAGATATTTAAAAACAATCTACTCAGATCGACTAATTACGAGCTTCTGAAACCTAATCCGTCAATATTTGTTTGTTTGTTCGGGCTTCACGCAAAAACTAGCTGCTAGATTTTGATCAAACTGTTACAGTGTTAAAGGTACTATTCCAATTTAAATACTGCGGCATGTTTCATCAAAATTGGTCCACTAGAATTGAAGATACAGCTTGATCCCTGTTTTAGTAGTCGACGTTAAGGTACGAGAGCTCAAGTAAAAGGGTCTAAGTAAACACGTCCTTATTATTTCTGTAATGAGACCTGGAATAAATTATGTTAGTTATACTAATGTGGAATAATTAAGATGTAGACTACCGTGCAAGAGCTCTCACAATTGTTTTGAAGTGGGAATATTTATTGCAAGTCGATTCTGACGGTATCTTGATTGGTCGTTCGGACGACTTGGTAATGAGGGAAGTTGGTTCAAAGACCGAAGTGATTTTTTTTATCCTGCCTTGAGTTAATTATTTATCTTATACTATACTTCCGTATAATTATTTATCTAAGTACTAGCTTTTATAGTATCTGTTGTATGTATCTAAGTACTAGATCATATAAAACTATTTTTTTCTATCCCTCGGTAAGTTTTTTTGGGATAAAAAGTACCCTATGTCCTTCTCTGTACCCCGGAAAATTTGTGAACAAAATCTCATAATGATCGGTTGAGTAGTTAAGGCGTAAAAGCGTAATAAACAAACAAACAAACAACTCACATTTGCATTTATAATATTAATTATGATTAAACAATATAGAATATATCAACGGAATCAGCATAAAGCCAATTACAGAAGCAAATATCATTAGCCTTAAGTTCACTTTTGGACAAAGATCTTATAAAAGAAGAGATTTCTCACAAATTCCAGATGTCTTAGAGATAAAGAAGGTTTAAAATATTAACTTGAAATAAAATTGTATTATTTGTATATTATTTTGTATTATGTATATTCTTATTTGTATATGAAAGGTACAGGGTAAGAAAGGTAATTGTCATAATATAATCATTTTTGAAATAATAAAAAATACATCAAATTGTTGTTGTTGTAAGGTGTATGTGATTTAAGGTGATTTAAGGGTCAGCAGGTGCATTAGTGCTGATTCTGTTGTAACAGAACCTAACTAAATTTAATCCCTCCCTATCTTTTTCTAATGTCAAACGCCAAAACGAGATATCAAAATTAAAAGATTTAGACGCGATCTCGGAACATACGGACTAAAGATATGCAAAAAAGCGACATTTTTTTGAATCGTTTGACAGAAATGTAGAGCGGTACTCGCTATAAATGTTTGCTATCTCGTTTTGGCGTTTGACATTAGAAAAAGATAGGGAGGGAATAAATTTAGTTAATTTCTGTTACAAGAGAATCAGCACCATTATGGGCAAAATACTTTTTTTACCATATTGAAGTCGACAATCTCGCATGGTGGTAAGTGGCAATGTAGCCTAGGGTGGTAAAATGTACTAGCTTAATAAAAACCTATTCACTCTTGTCTTCATCATCATCGTCATCATTGCAGACCGTAGTTGTCCACTGCTAAACATAGGCCTCTCCACTCGAATTCTAGCGCGACTGGTCCAGAGTGACCTGCATCCAGCGAGACCCAGCGATCCTTAAAAACACATCAATTATAATCGGACGGAAATACTAACACAGGAAGACTATTCCAGTCTTTGTCTGCACATATTAAGAGCGTGGAAGCAAACCGCGTCGTACGGGTGACAAGGATGTCTACGAGGTAGGGGTGATAGCCCGCCGTGCACCCAGTAGTCCGATGGTGAAAAGACACTATAGAGGACTGTGGATCCATTCGACTATACGTGGCCGAAGATCATTTTCACGGTAATTGTTTGAAAACCTGTAGATACAGCGCAGTGAATATTTGGGGAAGTAACATCATAAAATTTCAAAAATTAAATCTGTCATTCTTTGGTTACAAAATAGATACGTAACGTCTTCGAGAATAGTTTTTCAAATAATTTCAACATACATACATACACTCACGCCGGTATCCCATAAGGGTAGGCAGAAAACACAATTTGCCACGTATTACAGTCCTGAAACACCTATCTCGCTTAATTCATATATATGAATTAAGCGATATGATGAAAAGATATCTTTTCATACACTTTCGTCAATTAAGGGTGCTACGAACTTTCCATTTTGGAACAAGTTTTTGATTTGGTCAAGGTAAGTTTTCCCGGGCGCCTGCTTCCGACACTTCCACTCACATTTGCCCGATATATTCGTTTCATTATTCGAATCTCGCTCATCCTTTCTAAACGACCAAACAATTGCAGCATTCCTTTCTCGATCCTTGTCACTTAATAATAAAATAATTTCAACCTCAGAAAATACTCGAAGTCTGTTCCACAAATTTAATATTTTTAAAATATTCGATGCTTCACAATCACGAGACGTTTCACTCGAAGTGGAACGGTACACCGTGGAGTATAATTTAACACGGTGACGCTAATAGGCCGGTCGAATGGAGCAGCCAACCCGCGCGACGCCAATGGGAATATTTTTATTGTAAGGGCCTCTCTTGTCGAGACCAGTTTTACTACTTCAAAATTAGTGAAGTCTTATACACCGTGAACAAAGATTATTGAACGTTTTTCAACGAATTGTATCTACGCGGATTTATTTTAACCCAGAATGTTCTGGAAAAAAATTGTTCACAAAAAATGCTTATTTATAATATATCTGTATATTTCTATGTTATATTTCTCTGAGTTGGGTTGAGTTGAGTTTGAGAGGCGTGACTGTATGTATGTAATATGTACTATGGTCTCTGCCTACCCTTATGGGATATCGGCGTGAGTGTATGTATGTATGTATATTTCTCTGAGTTATACGTAAATGCCGGTGCATAATATTTTATTGCTTTTTGGGAGTTTTGACTCCAATCCGACGAAGATCATATCAACTATACTTAATCAAGGTTTTAATATTTAATTTTCAACATTGTTCACTAATATTAATTGATAATGTGCCAGAACTCACAACAAAATATTATAAAACACTTCAGGTGACACAGCAACTGGTTCTATAGATGATGATGATGAAAGTATGATGACCCTTATGCTCCAAATTATCCAGCGGGTATTGGACGTTATGGGGCCTAAAAACTAAATTTATCTGTGATGAAGATTTAAGAGATATGACGATATTTTATAACCATGGTTTTTTTGTCGATTAACATTAATTTTATGAATGAATTCCTATAATATACATTTTGACTGTATTTTATTCAATTCATTTATTATTTGCTTAACATAGGTAGTAAGAACAATATGGATTTTGTTTTAAAGTTCGCTATGCCAACATGCAGTGGCGTACAAATATTTTCAAACATTATTAAATATTATAAAATGGTAATTTCGACTATTAGACCCCTTAAAGCTTAAAGATATGAAATAATTTTTAATCGACATGAAATAATTTTTAATCAATACAGGACCCATGTCGTGTGTAGTGTATTTTAAAAGTCACATTTGGGGCAATCGACACTTGTTTTTTTTTTCGAAAGTAGTAGAATTCCCGCAAAGGTGACTGTTAAAATACCCTACAACCGCGGGTTCTCTATTGATTAAAAATTATTTTATGTCAATAAGCTTTAGCGGACTAATAGTCAAAATTACCTATATAATTATTATGTTTCTATTACCATAATTATTCATATTTACATCAGACCCACCCTGCCTGTTAGCTTCTTTGCCATTATGGAGTAGTAGCCTTAAAGATACACAAATCATTGTCTTTAATATGTCAACTGATTAATAATAATAATGACAATTACGTAAATGTCAATAATATAAATATAATAATATAAATATTGTTTATTTATTAGGAATTTTCTAAAAATAATTGATATACACTAGCCGTGTCGCCGAGATTTTCCTTCAATAACCATTCAACATCTCAAATGTTAGTCGTTGGGTAAATTTCAGATCTGTATATAAAAAAAACAATCGCGTTAGTCTCGCAAAAACTCGAAAACGGCTCGATCGACTCGAATATTTTTTTTTAGTTTTGTTTCAATACAGAGGTTTATGAAAAAATAAAATTAGGAAAATAATCCAAAGTAATAGACGAAAATTCGAAGAAATAGAAATTGTTTTAAGTGGTACGAAATTGACTGGATCAGTTAGTTAAATATAAAAACTCGTTAGGGGATGAATTTTTAAGCACCTGTCTTAGTGTTCGTCTACGTCAGAGGTTCCCAAACTTTTTGTCTCGTTGGTTTTTGTTTTGGTTTTAGGTAGACCCCTCGCTTAATTATTATTAAACTTTTGCAAATGCATCAACATCAAATGTGTTTTTGACAGCTGGTATAATGCTACTCACTTTAAATCATTTAAATTTCTAATTATAGTGAAGTCATAATCGACCCCCGGGTCGATATAAAGTACTTTGGATATCAATGCTCTAGTTATATAAGAAAATTTTTTGTACAATTTCATATTTCAACTATCTATTTAAGCTGTGTGTTGTCTAGTTAGTGTTGGAATTTTATTAAGTAGATTATTATAATATAATAATCTTTATGATACTGAAAAGAAACATTATCTAGATGTTTACATTATGAATCAAAACTACAGAATATTTTAGGTCAAAACTACCCGATACTTTAGTACAAAACTATCTGATTTTTTAGTTCAAAACTACCGGATACTTTAGTATAAAACTATCGGATTTTTTAGTTCAAACTACGGGATACTTTAGTACAAAACTATCGGATTTTTTAGTTCAAAACTACCGGATACTTTAGTATAAAACTATCGGATTTTTTAGTTCAAACTACCGGATATTTTATTTCAAAACATCGAAAATTTTTGTTCAAAACTACCGAATATTTTAGTTCAAAACTACCGAATATTTTATTTAAAATCCCGAGTCTTATTGATCTTAAACAATGATCGCCCCGTATGAGCTCATTCAGCGCTTGATTCCCTTGTTATACACGGCTGTGAAAACTGGAGTATGGGGGGTGCAGCTCTATTATGGGGTGTTCGTATTTTTACGATAGTGAACGTGCCCCATCTGTATCCGCCACGTGTTCCATAGAATTCCGTTACACACTCTGTTGTTTATAGTTTTTGTTGGGGCCGCCGCATAAAAAAGCTAAACAGGGTCAAATTAAAAAACAGCCGATATTGAAATGGGTGTTTCGGAAATAAATTAGGAACAAATGACTCATTTTATTGTGACCCTACTTTCGGGCCGGTCCGGGTTCAGTTCCAGTAGGTAGATATGTGATGAGTAATAATTATTCTTCGAATTTTATAAACAGCACATACATATAGGTATGTGCGGATTTTTCTACATTTGGACGATCCAGAGATAAATTTAAAATCAACACGAGAATGGAAACCCGGTATGAAATATTTCATCTATTTTACTATTACGTATAAAATTGTTAAATGTCAAAATTTTCAAAAATCAAAAGATATTTAATAACAAACTACTCAGATCGACTAATTAAGGGCTTCTGAAACCGAATCCGTCGATGTTTGTTTGTTTGTTCGCGCTTCACGCAAAAACTAGCGAGTAAATTTTGGCTAAACTATTACAGTTTTAAAGGTACTATTCCAATTTAAATACTGCGGCATGTTTCATCAAAATCGGTTCAGGAGAATTTAAGATACAGCTAGAACCCTGTTATAGTAGGCGCCGTTAAGGTACGAGAGTTCAAGTAAAAGTGGTTATATATAAATTTATGATTTTCGTTTAAATTGATTTCATATAAATTTATGACTTTTTATATATTTATTATTGTTTCGGGATTTCCCATGTAGCGGAAATACGCGGGCGGAGCCGCGGGCAAATAAAATATTATTACAATCAGCCCAAGTCATCGCTGGATGTATTCCTCTTTCTTAAGAAAAAGGGACTTGATTGAATAGCAGGTTAACGCTGCTGCGCGTTATCCTACTACTACTACTACTACTCAGTTATTCCTAGTGCATCCTGTAGCTGGTTATCACAGCATCTACGGGGAGAGATGGAGTGACGCTAATATTATGCCAGCGTCATACAGCAAATTGTGTTTTTCCTTTTACCACAATTTTTTTGCGTAAATATGAGTACCTATTGCAATGCATAATCTTTGAATCTTTAGGTGTTTGGTGTTTAATTTTTTTTTATTAAATATTATTCTATTTTGGCTATTCGTTTGACTCAATCTCCTGCAGCTATAAGAAGCTCTGGATGCATATCGTGAAGGTAAGAAATGAAAGACGATAAACTCGACACTGAGGACTCATAAGGAAATTTATACATACACACTCACACCGGTATCACATAAAGGTAGGCAGAGACCACAATTTGTCACATAATACGATCCCGATACAGATTTCTCGCCTCATCCACATCCATACATCTTTTCATACACTCTCTACGATTAAGGTTGCTACGAACTTGACCATTTTGAAACAAGTTGTTGATTTGATCAAGTTAGATTTTTCCTGGACGCCCTCTTCCGACACTTCCGCTCACATTTGTCATGTGTATTCGTCTCGTTATTCGAACCTCATTCAACTTTTACACTTTTACTTGGAACACATTAGGTGATCTTATAACAAACTACTATCTCTCTTCCAGAACCTTCGAAGAGATTTTTTCTTCGAAATGAGAATTACTATCGGCCATAGAAGGCCTTTACAGTGACACCAGACAAGAGTGGCGAGTGCAGAGTATACTCGCACCGCTGCCTTAAAGGCTAGGGGGAGGGGAGGGGTGCGACTAGCACAACGGTACCTTGAGGGAGGCTCGAACCTCGACTTGAGCAGTCGCAGAATGGATGATTATCGGGGTTGTAGGCCTCGGTACAACAGTGCTCCTAATGGCAGCAGCGCTTTAGAGGGATTCAGGGTATCTATAAGGTGGGCAAACCATTATCATAATTTTGTATGATATTGAAGATCGAGCAAAACATCAACATGTATATGTATCACGCCTTTTTCCCCTGGCTCTCCGGCGAGGAATCGAACCCCGGTCCACCGCGTGACAGACGGGAATACTGACCACTATACTACCGAAGAAATGCGATGAAGAGATACCACTTCTTACCACTTGCTCCGATCGCTTGAAATAACGACAGCACAAAGTGGCTACCCATAGCCCACTGTTCGATAGGATAAAGGATACTATTATCTCGGCAGGAGTAAGATGAGAAAGTAGTAGCTTGGTTCGCATACTCGTATACTTAAGTTTATTTGTCAGACAAGCTAAAAGAGCAAGTACCCCCTGACTTTCCTCAGCAAAACTACCCTAGATTAAGGCAAAAGATGGGCCTAGACTCAGGCAGAAGAACGAGTCTTATTTCTCTAGTACTTACGAAAATTGGAATGTTATTAATGTATACTGCAGATAAAATTGGAGCTGCGAGCTATAAATGATTACCATGAACTGTTCGCAGAAGCAATGGACATAGGGGTCCTAAATTAATGGAGTGGCGACCTCGAAACGGAAAGCGTAGTACAAGTTGACCCCCAACTTGAGGGACCGACGACCTGATTAATATCGTGGACAATCGGTGGACGCAGGCGGCTCATAGCCGCTCGGTGTGCCCGTCATTAGATGTGTTATCTATGTCCAGCAGTGGACATCTTTGGACTGATATGATAGTAATAACGAAATTGTTTCCACTTTCATTTACATTCGAATATGTTAGATACTTGTTAAGTTTTTATCATCAACTTATGTCAGTGTTTGATAAGTTATTATTTAATAAAACTAGAGAATTTTTTTATGATCAAATCTCTCCCATTGCACAAAATACTCGTATAAAATATAATTGTTTAAAAATGGCCGACTTAAAATAATAACTTTGAATATATTATAATTTTTGTTTTCTATAGTGATTTTAGATCAGTATTATTAATCTACTAGCGCATAAAAGTTAAATAAATTTAAGATGGCCTGCATAAAAAATAACTGGTGTCTAAAAGCAAGGGTTACGGAGGCCATAAAGTATAACGATTTGTCTCCCACCGAGCGGAGGGGAGGGAGCCGCTCTACCTGAGAGGCCGCGAGTGACCACCAGACAGGTTTTTGTTTTCGATAGTGATGTAAAAATTGCGTCAGCTGTTTCATTATCGATTCAGTGAAGTATTTTTACACACCTATCGACTTAATCAACGAAAGTGTACGAAAAGAGGTTGTGGATGAGGCAAGAGATGTGTTAGAAGCGTAGTATATGTCCAAGTTGTTCTTAAGTTAAATTAGTCTCTGCCTACCTCCATAGTACAACGGCGTCGGTGTATAATTGTATAAAAAAATTTTAGACCTTTCCAAATTGTTATCCCTTTCTTTATTAGTACTACAAAAATTAGCTGAAAGATACATGGTCTGCCAAGTATAGAAAATATATTAAATCCCTCTTTTGTGGGGGAACTATGGGTATGCCCTATGGTGGATTTATATACGCCGAAGAAAATAGTGAAAACATATAGACTGCTTTTAGGCTATACATTTAGGCAAGTACAGATACATTTTTTTTTACTGATAATGATATCTGACAGTGAATTTTTTACTGATAGATAATGCACTAGATATTAAGTCTGCCTTAAAGTTTTAAAATAAATAATTTAACTGTGTACTCATTTAAACTCCTCATTTTTTAATCAATATTCATCACGCCAAAACCCCATCAGAATTTATCCAGTCGTTTTTGCATGATCTTATTTGAAAAGGACAGACAGGTCTCTAATCGATAAGGAAGTATGGGATGGAAAATTAAAATTTCAGAAAAATATTCAGTGGTGCTAATCCTGCTGTGACAGAACTTAACTAAATTTAGTCTCTCCTTATCTTTTTCTAATGTCAAACGCCAAAACGAGATAGCAAACATTTATAGCGAGTACCAACCTACATTTCTGTTGAACGGTTCAAGTAAATGTTGCGTTTTGTGTATCATTGATCCGTGTGTTCCGAGATCGCAGCTAAATCTTTTAATTTTGACATGTCTAAACGAAACTGACAGCACCGAAATTGTAGCTATCTCGTTTTGGCATTTGACATTAGAAAAAGATAGGCAGAGACTAAAGTATGTTAAGTTCTGTTACCGCAGAATTACCACCATTCTATAGATTTGGTTCAGATATAATTTTATTTATGGTCTACTATTATCGATATTTATCTCTAGATAAATATCGATATTTCGCGCTCTCTCGACTACGGAGTGAGTCGTCTACGGCTCGCAGCTGGTTGGGCGCGCCACTGCCAAGGGTACGCCACCCCATACTATAAAACGCGTACATTATATCCGCTCCGTTGTGAACTGTTTATTGAAAGGATGAAGGTCCTCGTGGAGGTCAGGTGTGATGAATATTATTTAGTCTACACTATTATAAAATTGTTAAATGTCAAATTTTGTAAATTAAAGTTATTAAAAAAAACTACTCAGATCGACTAATTAAGGACTTCTAAAACCAAATCCTTTGATTTACAAAATTTGACATTTAACACTTTTATAATAGTATTTATTTATAGTGCATTGGTGGTGTAGTGGTTTTAGACATGTCTTACGATCGAAGGATGGTGGGTTCGAATCCCGGTCCCGTACCACTGAGTTATTATTTGTAATTCATGTACGGTCTACATTGTAGACACCAATGCACTTAACGAAGAAAGAAAACTTCGTTAGGAAACCTGCATGCCCGCATGGGTGTGTCAAGTCTACCAACCCGCACTAGGCCAGCGCGGTAGACTACGGCCTAATCCCCCTCCTGATCGGGGGAGGTCCGTGCCCCTGTAGTGGGGACGATATGGACTGGGGATGATGATGATGATTTACTTATTATTTACAAATTTATTTATTTATTATTTACACATTTTACCTCTTCTATGAGGTAAAATTTGTTTGGCGCTGTGCAGTGGCTGCACAATAATAGTGTTCCTCCATCTGATCCTGTAGGTGCTGTGAGAACCATCTAAGGCAGGTATCATGATAATAGGCAACAGGTTTATCTTGTTATTCAATCAAAATTTACTGTCATCTTCGAGACCCCTGCCAAGCGTGGTGAATATGGTGAATTCCTCTTTATTAAGGTGAAGATCCATGTCTTGCAGTGGACTTAAAGGACTAATGAGGACGCCAGTGATGGCGGTAGATTTGGTCAGTGCGCGCCCACAAAACAATCAAGGGTCGTTATTACTTACAGTTGTTGAATTTATAAATATTGAGATTTTAAAATAATAATTTTATCAAAATAACATACAGCCTATCGCACTCGGTGACAATGTAACATGATATTAAAAGAATTTTTAGAATCAATTCATTAATTTAAAAGATTACTATCTACTTATAAATATATTTTATCGCTGTATTTATGTACATTAGTTAAATCCACGGTCCTTTTTAACCGACTTCAAAAAAAGAAGAGGGGTCTCAATTCGGTTGTATTTTTATTTGTAAGTTTGTTACCTCATAACTTCGTCATTTATAAACCATCTTTATTTTTTTATTTTTTGTTATGAAGGGAATATTTATTAGGAGTCCTATTTTATTTTTATGGGTAGATTTTCATTAAATGACAGGATAAGGCTGCTAGCTGTTTCCCACAGCACCCATGGGAAGAGATGGGTGACCCATGGGTGTGACGCTATTATTATGGTGGCGCCATATATATGAGCTATAATAGACTATATTGTTGCATACAGCAACAATATAGTCTATTATAAAATTATTAAATGTCAAATTTTAAAAAATGTAACACATTTAAAAACAAACTACTCAGATCGACTAATTAAGGGCTTCTGAAACCAAACCCATCGATGTTTGTTTGTTTGATCGGGCTTCACGCAATAACCAGCGGGTAGATTTTGGTGAAACTGTTACAATCTTAAAGGTACTATTCCCACTTAAACACTGCGGCATATTTCATCAAAATCGGTCCAGTAGAATTGAGATTCGAGATTCTACGGTACGAGAGGTCAGGTAAAAGTGGTATATGGCTATTATTTACGCGGGTGGTACCGCGGGCAAAGCTAGTATACAATATAATTCCACAATACATAAGAAAGCTTCCTGTTATTTTTATAATATGTATTCTTTTATTTAAGGAAAATTAACCACATCGAATTCGTTTATGTTTTTATAGGGCCTTTGACTTTTGAAACTGAATTTAACATTTGTAGTAATCTTTCTTTATATTTATTTAAATATGATGATGATGATGAAACATTTGTTTCATCATCATCATCATCTCAGCCCAAAGACGTCCACTGCTGAACACAGGCCTCCCCCAAGGATTTCCAGAA
>WUAW01000744.1:7530-19210 GCA_017165845.1 Thaumetopoea pityocampa | reverse complement strand
GAAATCGTGTAAATCTATATACTAATTACAAGAGGCGGCACAATAAATTGACCGCGCGGCCACAACCACGCGACGTCACAGTGCGGGCCGGGCGTGTTGGCGCTGTATTATTTTCACACGATCCCTTACGACCGGTTATCGTCAGATAGAAAAATAAAATCAATAGAACGACTGCTAGATCGGGCGACGGGTTCTGTGCTGTGCTGTACACGCCGAGCGTCCACACTATATACTATTATAAAATTATTAAATGTCAAGTTAAGTAAGAAATCGGCTAATTAAGGGCATCTTAAACCAAATACGTAGATGTTTGTTTGTTTGTTTGTTTTATTTCGAGCTTCACGCAAAAATTTTACATTCACGCGGGCAGAGCCGCACGCAAAAGCTGGTAAAATATACATTTGCTAACTAGAGGTAGATAGAGATCCTTCAGATAACGATGAAAAACGGGTTATTACTGAAATCTTAGAGGAATAGATCACGTGGAGGATCGGCTACTTGGTGGTCAACATCATCATCATATCAGCCTTCAGACGTGCACCGCTGGACATAAGCCTCCTCTAATGATCGCCACACACAGCGACTATGAGCCGCCTGCATCCACAGATTGCCCGCGACCTTCACCAGGTCTTCATCGATCCACCTAGTCGGGGGTCTACCCGCATTACGCTTTCCGGTTCGGGGTCGCCACTCCAGCACTTTAGGACCCCAACGGTTCTGTGAGCTATGTACCCCGCCCACTGACATTTCAACTCTACAATCCTTTGAGATACGTCGGCAACTTCAGTCCTCCTGCGGATTATCTCATTGCGAATTTTATCTCGCAGGGAAATTACGAGCATAGCCTTTCCATTGCTCACTGCATAACCTTGAGCTTTCCTGTGAGGCTCATAGTCAGTGATCATGTTTTAAATCCATAGGTCATCACTGCCAATACGCACTAATTGAATACCTTAATCTTAGGGCATTGCGGTATTTCTGACGAGATTTGGTAGTTAGATCAATTGAATGTTCTTACCGGTATTATAATGGCATTGAGACAAGGCGAAAAGAGAAATTGGGCGGTCTTCTCGCAGGCTGCGATGTCTTCAAAACATCTTTTAATGTTTTGAAGACATCGCAATAATTTTAGATGTCGCGTTGCTCCAAAAGTGACTAGTATTATTAGTGGCTGAAATGAAATCAATAGATTAACTATTAAAATATCATTAGTTAAGTCTTTTCAGATGAATAACTCAGTTCGCAAACCTTTATTTAACTGTTTATATATACGACTGCTATCTAGGGACAGTAGTTTCATTTGTGTGGTATGAAGGGTGTTTGAGAGAAAGAGAAAGAAAGAGAGACAGGGTGCATTGAATAATTAATTAGTAAAATGAGTGGATTCTCATAAAATATAATAAAATTGTTAAATGTAAAATTTTTGAAAATTTAAGATATTTAAAAACAGACGACCAACAGACCGACTCATTAAGGGCTTCTGAAACCAAATCCGTCGATATTTGTTTGTTTGTTCGTTCGAGCTTCACGCAAAAACCAACGGGTAGATTTTGATTAAACTGTTACAGTCTTAAAGATGTACAACTAAAATACTGCAGCATGTTTCATCATAATCGGTTCAGTGGAATTGAAGCCACAACTTGACCTCTGTTTTAGTGGCCGCCGTTGAGGTAAGAGAGGTCAAGTAAAAGTGGATATATGATTTTAATATAAATCTGTGATTGTGTCGGGATTTCCCATGTAGCGAGAAATCGACATTCACGCGGACAAAAGTTTATTATTATTATTGCTGTTATTTATATATTGTTAAATTTAATTAATTATAATTACTGGTTAGAAATAATGTTATTACTGTATAACGGTTAATATACATTTCCTCTCAGAATCCAATTAGTTAACTAATTTTTAAAACTGTTTTGTTCAAGTCATGAAATTTGGGGATGTCGTTAATATTTTTGTAAATGTATGGACCTAAAGAGATTTGTGACTAAAAGAAATCCTTGATTGCATTACTGACACACCGTATAAAATCTTCTATTTGTTAAGAGCTAAGTGTTGTATTTTACCATAGAATGTAAAATACAACACTTAGCTTTCTAAATTTTAGTGTTAATTTCGCTGTCGTTCAGTGTTTGCAAGATGCACGTAATGAACATGCCGTAACAATGGACTATAGTCGGTAGGACATCATATTGAAGATAAAGGCTTGGAAAGAATATGTAAGAAAAATTCTGCATTTGTAACTGAGTTATTATAAACACATCTATCTAGCGGATCTCCGATCAATGAGTGGCTGGGTGTACGAGCAAAAAAATTGCCGCATACAACACACACACCTACTGGCGATGTGCTTGTGACACAATGGCTGCAGTAAAGCTATCATTTTTGGCAGGGTTCGAAAGGGAGTACTTCCCCTGTAGGTGTGTTGGTCAAAGCGAATTATGGCATGGTCTTAGTATAACGTTGTGCCTACCTTCATAAACGCTTGATATTGGCCATGTGATCGTTATTACATGAGTCATATAATCAAAGGCGGCTATCTCACTTTTGGAAATGTTTAGCTGACAATGAAAGAATTCAATGTTTTTAATAGTATATCTGTTTGTTTAAATTGATATTGGCCATGTTCATTGGAAAATCAACGCTAAATCTTGATTTAGTATCAAAGATGTCAGTGTAATGAAAATAATATTTTAATAACCTTTTCTTTTACAAGTTACTCAAAAATTGCTCAAAACGAGATAGCCCCCTTTGATTCTAGACGACTCATATAGTAACAAATTTTTGAAACGACAAAGCGGCTTTTTCTGACATGAAATGACAAAATGGTGGTAGATTTGAAACTGTGTGGTTAATTAATTGAAAAAAAAAAACAAAAACTCTATTTTCATTAACTTGAAATTGATGCACAAATTCTTTTGAGAATTTTCTTTTAAGCTAAAATGCTTGTGTTAGGAAATTCAGCTCTTCCACTAGTTAATTAATATTACCAATATTATAAATATGTATGCATATTAGTTTGGTGTATCGTTCTTTCATAGACCATTGAAACAATAATTCTATGTGTTTTATTGCGAACTAAATTTTAACTCTGCTATTTTAATATTAGATAGCTTTAAGAACAGAAAATCCTTACATACGGTGCTACTCCTGTTTACAAATAAGGATAGTTGGATCGTGCGTTTGTTCAACTCTGTGTTTTGTATCTTATTTCTCTAGATAAGTGTAGGGTTGAACTAAACTATGGTACTTGGGCCAAGCGATTGATAACTTGGGCCATTACATCTACCTACCAGATAATTTATAGGGTCTTGTTTGTAATTTTATTCACTTTATCGGACGCTATAGGACCTAGGTGTATTGTAATTATAGTTTTAGATGTTCAGGATAACTTAACAGCTTATAATTATAGCATGGTCTTAATAAGGTCAGGGAGTACTTAGTCTTTTAGCCTGTCCGGTAAATAGACTTAAGTATACGGGTAAGTGACCCCGGCCCCCCGAGCTACTACTGTCTCTTCCTACTCCTTCCAAGATAGTAGTATCCTATATCCTATACCAAAATTCCATAGTCCTTGCTCAATATACCTTTCTTGCCTCATCGTTTTTCCTTTCCTCTCCATTAAGCCGCGGGCACGTAATGAGGAACTTTAACATTTTTAACCTTATAAAATGGCGGCGTCGTGGATCGCCACCCGACACGTTTCGTTGCCCGCGGGGGCGAATGTGGGCTGCGGATAGCCACTCTGCTACATTGAACGATTGTAGCAGATGGAAAGAAGTGGTCTCTGATTACCCCAGTGGGAAAGAGACGTGACTATAAGTATGTATGTAGTATATACTATGGTCTCTGCCTGCTCTTATGGGATATCGGCGTGAGTGTATGTATGTATGTATGGTCTTAGCAGAAAAGGTGGAATTTATAAAATGCGATCTCTTGGTCTGTCATTAAAATTCCTAAAACTGGGGTGTGTGTGAAATCTTCTTTTGTTTAGTTTTATAATGTATACATTAGATCCGACGTTTTTGGTCGATTCTACCTTTTACTAATTAAATTATTAAAAAAACATTGATACTGATGTGTGGTAAGCTACTTCGCCGCGTGGTACTCTCTAACTCTTGAATGTCGACATTATAACAGAAAGCTGAATCACGGTGAAGAAATTTGATAGAGACTTAGCGTATATAACGTCCCGACATCAACGGTCGAGGCGGAGGCAGGCTCCGCCTAACATATCCCGTCCGGGTGGAAGATCTTCCCTTTTCCGATACTGCCACTCCCGCCACACTTCGACCGAACGTTGGTGATATCCTGACGTAATCATCAATGTCTTCATCAATATCACCATGGATCATTCACCTCGCTATAGATGCATTTCTGTAAATTGTATCATAAGTTATGGTACCTATACGCTTCTTGCTCAAGCGCCTCCGTTTACACAGACTCACATATATGCTGAAATTCATAGAAATTGTAACACACTTGCACGCTACAAACGTACACATACATACTTTTAAGTGACACCCCTACTGCTAATTGAGCGTCACATTTTAGCAACTAAAATGATACATTTCGCGGAAGAACGACACTTATTATAATTAATGTAATTATATGGAGTCCTCGTTAACTTCTTTACAATATTGCCAATGAAGGGAATCGAGTTATTATTTAATATAAACATTCTGAATGTTGAATCAATGCCTATTCTGTTTTGAATATAATATTGTGAACACTTTTTTCACGCACATCGATCTAGCCTCAAATTAGGATTCCTTATGTCTTGGGTAGTGGATGACGATAAGTATATAAGTAAGTATACTTATATAGATAAAAACTAATACATGTATAGATAAGTACATCGGTGGTGCAGTGGTGTCAGATACGGCTTACGACCGAAGTGTCGTGGGTTTGACCCCGGGTTCGTACCACCGAGTTATTGTTTGTATTTTATATACGGTCTACATTGTAGACACCAATGTACTTAACGGAGAAGGAAAACTTCGTGAGGAAACCTGCATGCTTGGATGGATATGTCAAGTCTACCAACCCGCACTAGACCAGTGCGGGGTAGACTACGGTCTAATCCCCCTCTTGGTATAGGGGAGGTTCTGGACCATGTCAAGTTTCTGGACCATGACATAGGTAAACATCCTTGACTCTTACCAGGAGGCATAACAATTCAATCTCCGAAGTAGCAAAATATCTAGACGATCAGTCTTTAATTTTTTATATTTATAGATATTCAAGATCGTTCAGTGTTTTCAACTAAATCTTAAGACGCATAATCTTTTATAGATACCCAATAGCTTTAAACTGGAACTTCACTTCATCTCTTTTCGTGATTGCTATGAGAACCAGCTTAGGTATACCTCAGGATAATTAGCAGAGCAATTTATTCTACGATTCAACCAATATCTAGTGATCTTCAAAATGCTTACTGAGTACGGAAATTATGACAATTCCTTTTCAAACGCTCATGTTAATAAAAAAAAACATACATACATACACTCACGCCGGAATCCCATAAGGATAGGCAGAGACCACAGTTTGCATTTACATACTACGATCCTGTCACAACTCTCTTACCTCATCCATATCCGTACATCTTTTCATACACTTTCGTCGATTAAGGCTGCCAGAAACTTGACCATTTTGAAAAAGTTGTTTGATGAAAAAAAAAATCAAATATACTCGTACTTTACTACTAACCTTTCCTATATCGAATGACTTCACTAGATTGGTAATCAGCCCCCCTAGCCAAGTTGACATTCGACAATCGTTATCGCTAATAGAAAGGAAAAAATGTATTGTAATGACACTTCTAATCACCAAGTCACTCGTGACTTATCGAATAGAAGTGTCATTCCAATACATTTTTTTCCTTTCTATTAGCGATAACGATTGTCGAATGTCAACTTGGCTAGGGGGGCAGTGCAGCTACTTCTCTGATGGGATATATTAGTTTCAGCTGCTATATATTGTCAGTATAATAGAGTCAGTCAGTCTCCCCATCCAGCGGCTTCCAGTAGCACTAGCACAGGGATACAGGACTATCAAACCTCCACCCAAAGCAATCAAAAGAAGTTCGACAAAATATCTGGCTCGTAACGTCCTTAGCCTTTCAGGTGTGGAGGAGCTAGGACTAAAATCCCATCGGTAGGTTATCCACAGTGGATCCCGGAGCCCCTCACTGTGTCGATGAAGGTCGCCGCAGAGTCTTTAGTCAGTAGGAGTGTGACACGCCCCGCAAGCCGCCCTCGCGACTTACGGAAGTCCTATGTAGGATTCTAAAAAAAAGGATATTAAAAAAAAGGACTAAAATCTCCCCCCCCCCCCCCATCAAATTCTTGATCTTGGTCTAGACCCCGAAGCCAATCAATGTGTTGCTAAAGGCTACCACAGTAAATTAGTCTGTGTAGGATTTTCTCTGCAAAATAATTAGGACCTGATGAGCATTAAATCAAGTGTGAGTTGTATTTACCAAAGAAGAGTGGTGAAAATTCCAATAAGATCACTCGCAATGCTTCGAAGCTTCGAACATTTTCCAACCTTTTAATTGTAATATTGTGTGTTATTTAGGCCGTAGTCTACCGCACTGGCCTAGTGCGAGTTGGTAGATTTTCACACACCTCCAAAGTTTAATCACGAAGTTTTCCTTCTCCGTTGGGTACATGTGTATTTACAATGTAGACCGTACATGAATTAGATATAACTCACTAATACGGGATTGGGATCGAACCTACGACCTTTCGATCGTTTTCGAATGAATTTTCAATCAATATAGGTGCTAAACTAAAACATAGCTATTAAAAAAAAAACAAACGGAATACTGACATACTTTCCCACAAGTCTTTCCATTAGTTTACGATTACATTTAGAAATGGCGGCGGAGTCCAGAATGTTCGAGACAGGTTCTGTGTCCTTGCGGTGAAATGGTCCGTCGCGCGCCGCCCGTCGGGCCAGAGTGCCCGCTCAGCGGTGCCGCCGAATGCCGCACGAGCATCGACGCGATAATCATGCTTAATGACGAGCATCTATATGTATCAGCTTTTAACCGCGCCTCTGTCTGCGTTAATGTCGATTTTCCTCTACACGGGAAATCCCGAACTAAAAAGTACTTAACCACTTTTACTTGAGCTCTCGCACCTTAACGGCGTCTACTAAAACAGGGATCAAACGTATTTTCAATTCTATTGAACTGATTTTAATGAAACACCGCAGTATTTAAGTCAGAATATAATATTAATTAAGATTATAATAGTTTGACGAAAATCTACCCGTTGATTTCTGTGTGAAGCCCGAACAAACAAACATCGACGGATTTGGTTTCAGAAGCCCTTTATTAGTCGATCTGAGTAGTTTTTTTTTTAATCTTTGATTTACAAAATTTGACATTTAACAGTTTTATAATAGCAATACCCTAGGTTTAACAGGTGTTTCAAATACCAGTATCAATAATATTTTCATCGAACCTATTCTAATATTTTCCTCTGAGACGCACGGCGCTATTGAACGCGGCGAACACACAACGATTAGAAACCGGTTCTAGTGCTTCATGAGGCGATCGTCGCTCCCGGCAACTCTTAAACGGGTCTGAACCCCGCGTTCCCGGCTGCAATTCCTCTAAAATCCTTTAGGAGCGAAACGTTTACGCGCGCGTTTCATAAAACTTAGAGCAATGACTTTCGAACCTCGTTCGAGTCCGTATTGAACTTAACGCGGGTTCGTGCCGTTTTCTAATGCGTTTTACGCTCGCTAACGTCGCACAGCGAGGGAATGTTAGTCGTGGACTACGGAGTCGGCGATAAAATAAGTGGGATTCATTGACATCGGTCACGGAGTTCAGATATGCTGCTTAGACTGGATTAGGTGGAGCTAGATACCTGTTTAAAGTCTAGGTGTTTTCTCTATGTCCACTTGGTTTTTGTGAGATACTGTAATTATATTTGTCATTTTATGAAGTCTTCGTGTTCAAATTCGCGCCACGTAAAGAAAGCGTTATGGCCTAATGTACTTTGACTTGCGAAGAATCGAAATTGGAAATCAGTCGCGAGTTTTTTATACATACATACACTCACGCCGGTATCCCATAAGGGTAGACTGTATGTATGTAGTATATGCTTTAGTCTCTGCCTGCCCTTATGGGATGTTGGCGTCAATGTATGTATGTATGTATGTATTATATATTGAAATCGAAGTCATCATCATCATCATGTATCATAAATACTATAAAATTATACATACATAAACTCACGCCGGTATTTCATAAGGGTAGGCAGAGACCACAGTTTGCCACATACTACAATCCTGACACACCTCTCTCACCTCATCCACATCCATACATCTTATCATACACTTTCGTCGATTAAGGGTGTTACGAACTTGGCCTTTTTGGAACAAGTTGTTGATATGGTTAAAGTAAGTTCTTCCCGGGCGCCCTCTTCCGACACTTCCACTCACATTTTGACTTTTATTGTCGAAGCTATAGGTTTTAATGTATTTAAATGTTGCATCATATATCATTGTCATCATCGGCCCATCGAAGTCCAGCGCTGGATATGAGCCTCCACTTTAAAAGGAGGGATTTGCTAAAACATCCGGGAATAGCAGGCGTCTTGGAGAGCGCAGCAGATATTGATTGAATAACGGAATAACGCTCCAGCCCATTATCCCGCTACATCCCTTAGCTAGTTTCCACAGCATCCGCATTGAAGGATCGAGTGACGCTATTATTATGCCAGCGCCACACAACGTACACAACAACGTAGACGTAATGAATTGATGCCTAATATTTCTTGTGGATCAATTAACCCTATAGCGAAGTGATTATGACCCGTGATGACGTTGATAATTACGTCACCAGGTATAGGGTCGAAGTGTGGCTGGAGTGGTAGTATCGTAAAAGGGAAGATCTTCCGACCAGACGGGTGTTATGTCTGGCGGGGCCTGCTACCGCCCCGACGGTTGATGTCGGGACGTTGTATATACGCTAAGTCGCTATCAAATTTCATGCGCGTGATTCAGGCTTCTAATGTCGTCACTTTGTGCTGCGCCATCTGTTGAGTGCGTGTGGTACTATGTAGTGAAGCAAGTCGCCACGACCTAATTGGGTTGAAGGTGGTTGAAGTACCTACCGACCCCACATTCCGCCTCTTTTAGATGCATCCTTGCACCGAGGCCCTAATTTTAGACGCACCCAACTCCGGCGACCGCCCAAGCCGAGGCTCGAGACTACCTCGAGGTACCCTCGTGCTGGTCGCCCCATATCGCAGCCGTTCAGGCTAGGCTGGGGTGCACTTCGCACTCGCCATCCTGTCCGGTGACACTGTAAGGCCTTAGAGCCAACAGCATTCCTCACCCTGATAAAAAAGGTGGTTGAAGGTGAAGAGGTGCGCATACTCCGACAAGAGCGTCTACCAATGGCGACGTTGTGACCTTACATAATTGAACATTAAAACAATAATCCCTCACCAGCTTATTGAAGTCCACTGCTGGACATATGCCACTCTCATAAAAGGGGAGACTTATATAAAGACTTATATAAATACTACTACTTATATAAAGAGGTCTTTTCTCGCAGTAGATATTCCTAACGTCCCAGAATAATGCTGCCTATCATCGTAGTGTATGATTTAGCTGATACTGAACTTGCGCCATGACACTATTATTATATTGATAAGCCTCGCAACCATTACAATGCCATTATCTGCTATTACAATAGCAGAGGGTGTTCTAGGGTAAAAGCTTCTTTATGCAAAGAGAATTCTTGAAATATCCTTAATTACAGGGGCGGTTTGCGTAGCCTGTACTCTCCTACTGACCAAAACCTTTGTGTTGGTCTTCATCGAAAGGTATATTAAGAACCTTCTGGATCCCCAATGGATAAGTTACGAATATCTCTCAATGCTTCGCTCTTTCGAGTAACCCTCGAGCTGAATTTTAGGCTAATTTCCTCTAGCATTTAGATGCTAGAGGGAATTATTTCCCTTGCTTAGAGATTGAGGGATTTGTTTCCCTTGTTTCGGCAAGGGAAACAAATCTCACCGAATGGAGCTTAATAGGGTTTTTTTATACAAAATGTTTAGTGCACTAAACTGACTAAAGTGTCTGAGTGTGACTAAATAAAACAGTCGGGATTGTGGCGCATGCGTAGTACGTGAGTAAGTGTGGTCTGCAATATCGACGTGTGTGCTATTATTACTATGAGGGTTTGCAACAATGTAGTCACCCATTTAACAAAATATGGTGTCGGTTTCACAGGCCCTTAATTAGTCAATCTGAGTTAGTATTTTTGAAATATATTTAATGTACAAACACTGATGTTTTATAGTTTTATAAAACGCCATTCTCTGTATATTAAATAAGTCCGTCTATAGATGGATTTCGTGTTCATTTAAATTTTATGTTACATTTGTGTAATTAATTGAATTAGGTTTCATATACTTTATACGCCTCCACCGTCAGTTTTGAAATTATAATAAAAGCGAGGGTAGTGTGTGATCGCTCTCATTATTTGATTGATCACTTGAGCGTCGTTATCATACATACACAAAGTGTATTTCATTTCATCACTTAATTTTAACAAACATCGACGAATTTGGTTTCAGTAGCCCTTAATTAGTCGATCTGAGTAGTTTATTTTTAAATGTCTTTGATTTTTGAAAATTTGACATTAAACAATTTTATAATGGTGCAGATAATAAATACTGAATCTAAATTTTATTTTAAAAGCCTATACTTCTAGTAAAATACGACTCCTCGTTGAGGAGTCTAAATTCGTCCTACAATTGTTCGACATTCATTTCGTTTTTGCCAAGACGCGTCCTCACCGTGACGGCCCGCAACATTCAAAGGTCAACTATTAATTAAACACATCGGGCACTTAAATGTCAGACTGAACTTTTACGTTAGACATAATTAATAATAGTTTTGAGTTGTAACGGACGAACGATACGCTTTCTGCTAATAGTCCAACTGCATTACCAGAAACAGCTTCGTCTTTCCAAAAGACCGATAACGCATCAGCACAAAATGCGTAATATTGAATGGAAAGCGAAACTCACTTCACTGTCTGGAATTTTATCTTGTTCATCATTTCATATCGACGGTATAACTTTGATTTTGATGAAACATGCCGCAGTATTTAAGTTGGAATAGTACCTTTTTTAAGACTGTAATAATTTTACCAAAATGTACCCGCTGATTTTTGCGTGAAGCCCGAACAAACAAACAAACATCTACGGATTTGGTTTCAGTAGCCTTAATTGGTCAATATGAGTAGTTTGTTTTGAAATCTTTGATTTTTGAAAATTTGACATTTAACAATTTTATAAAATTGTTAAATGTCAAATTTAACAATTTTATAAAATTATACTATTATTTTTAACTATTATTTACAAAGAAATTATACTATTATAATAGTATAATTTCTTTTGTCATAATCACCAAGGTTTTTTTCATAATCTCGATGTTTAGGTCGCTAACTAGCGAGTTCAAGATCGCAGAACCAGTCGTGAACGTCGATGACTGCTGTCCATCACCAGCCAGGAGGTGATTGGACCGGCTCTTTGACTGAATTGTTATACCGCCATGGATCTTCAAGATCTCGGCCGTTAATCAGCAAAATGAACCGCCAGCCGTGTTGACAATTAGGGTACCGTGATGTACCTTTACCCCAATC
>WUAW01000741.1:63890-75889 GCA_017165845.1 Thaumetopoea pityocampa | reverse complement strand
TAAAGGAAAGAGGATGAGGTGGGAAAGGTCCAGCCAGCACTTCTTAGGGCGGACCCGAGATCGTGCTTCAAGGACAACTACATCGAGGCATCTCCTACCAAACCATCTCAGACGACTCTCCTGGAGCTTATCTCTTTAATTATTAACTGGTGTGACAAAGTCTCTATATACCTGCCCTTTCAGCCTTAAAGGCGTACAATAAAAGAGTATTCTGTTCTATTCTAAGCACGTAGTCGCAGACGGTACAATCGTGTTATATCTGTCCGGTCAGTGGTGGGCAGGGCACGGCGGCGCATGACGCAACGTTCGCCTTGAGCTTTGGTACGCGCCGACGTAACACGCAACGCGGATCACTGTGTCGCCTTGTTGCGACTGCCGCGTCACGTTGCAGGCCGTGTGACATTCCCTGTAAACACGTTCGTGTTTGTTTACAGGGCGTGTCACATCGTCCCTGCCAATAATAGTTATAAAGTATTAGCTTTTACCCGCGGTTTGAATTGCGTTGATATCGATAGGTACACGTCGGAGACCGTCGAAAATACAACTTTTCTTAACCCCCGGGAACAGCTTTTTTCGGTTAAAGGATACCCTATACCCTTCTCCGTACCCATAAAGCGTTGTTGTTTGCGGTAAATTAGATTATAATGCCTTTTTTATCGTGCAGAAAATGCCCACCGCATACCGCTATATCGAGGGCCTGTGGTGTACAACAGTTATGTGTGGTTCGCACCAACTAAATATTGCACACGTCCTTCTTTAGGACGTGCGCCCGGAGCGGGGGTAATTCGCGTATTCTCTCGCGTATTATAAATGCGGATGTCAGTTTATTTCTTTGTTTGTTTGTTTAACTTTCACGCCTTAATCACTCAGCCGATCATCATGAAATGTTGTACACACCTTGTCAGGGCTACAGAGAAGGACATAGGGTACCTTTAATCCCGAAAAAAAAAACTGTTCCCAAGGGACAGAATTTATTTTTATTTTCAACTGTCTCTAACATTCATTTAATAACATTAACGCGAAATAAGCCGCGAGTAAAAACTAATACAATATTATCAATTACACATATCGCTCATCCAATAGAATAATGACGCAATTGCAAAAAAGTTAAAATTTTATTTTGTGTTTAATTTGGATGATTTGTTGTTTAATGTGGATTTTTTTCGAGAACGCTCAAATTATTAATAATAAATCTATAAATAAATTATGAGAGATCATGATAACAGATATGGCTTACAAAATCGGTATAATCCAATTTTTCAACTGAAACGCATCTTCTGATAAATTGCAAAAATGTAATTACGTCATTGTTCTATTGGATGAGCGGTATTAGTATCAGTTACGACGCTTGAGGACCTCAGCACCGGTGGCCGCGCGGCCAGCCTCAATGACTGCCTCTGGAAGATGAGACGGTGCCAGAATATCAACACGAGCAGCATCCCCATCAGTCAGATAATATAGACTATATAATCTTTGGAAGTAAATTGATTCAATTCTAAAGATTTTTTCACTGGTGGTCTCTGCCTGCCCTTGTGGGATTTTGGCGTGAGTGTATGTATGTATGTATAAGAAGTCCACGTGAGCAGAGCAGCGGGCAATAACTAGTGTATTATAGATGCTTTAGTTAAGTTTGTGTCTCACACTCCTTTATTTATATCAGATACTTCATCTACTTTATGTATGGCAGCATAATTTAAAAGTTGTCTGGTAGAAAATGCCTGTGTTCTGCCTCGTGTCTGACGTAAAAATTGTCCATAAATAAAAGCCTAAATTTATTTTTAAAACTTGTTGCAATCAATCGAGGTCGTTTATATTAAAGTCCTTTCATTAACCACTAAATACTTTAACTTCCTTATAAACAAAACGAATATTTATTTTAGTAATAATTAATTCATTTGTCTAAATATTTTCCATTAATGTATTTTTGGTATGTTTCTTCCATCTAATAGTCTTAGAGGGCTATTATATTCTAGAAGTTGGGATGGAATATGTTTACTTGAGACACATCGTCCAGTTAGGTAAATCAAACTTCGAAAAAGAGGTCAGTCACCGAATCCAACTCAGCTGGGCAGCGTTCGGGAAACTGCATGACATCTTATCGTCAAAAATAATGCCTTAAGACCAGGGATTGTATAATCAGTGCGTATTGCCAATGATGAGCTACAGATCGGAGACATGGCCGCTGACTATGGGCCTCATAAGAACGCTCAAGGTCGCGCAGCAAGCAATAGAAAGAGGATATTTCTAGGAGAAATGATCCGAAGTGAGATAATTCACAGGAGAACTAGTGTCGCCGATGTGGCTGTCAGAATTGCAAAGTGGCATTGAGCGGCGCACATAGCTCATAGAACCGATGGACGTGAAGGTCCTAAAATGATGAAATGGTGACCCTGAACCGGAAAACGTAATGCGGGTAACCTAGGGTGCTAGGTGGACCGATGACCTGGTGAAGGTCGCGGGCAATCGGTGGATGCAGGCGACGAATAGCCGCTCGGTGTAGCGATCATTAGAGGAGGCCTATGTCCAGTAGTGGAGTCTGTCGGCTGATATAATTACGATGAGGATAGTGTTATGTACGCATCCAGTGATATTTTTGATATTATTATAAACTAGCTTTTACCCGCGGCTCCGCCCGCATGAATGTCGGATTTACGCTACATGGGAAATCCCGAAACAATCATAGATTTATATAAAAACCGTAAAACCACTTTTACTTGAGCTCTCGTACTAAAACGGCGACTATTAAAACAGGAATCAAGCTATTTCTTCACTTCTTTTAGACCGATTTATATAAAACACAATACGGTTTAAGTCGGAATACTATCTTTAAGAATGTAATGGTCTATCCAAAATCTACCCGTTGGTTTTAGCGTGAAACTCGAACAAACAAATAAACAAACAAACAAACATCGACAGATTTAGTTTCAGAAGCTCTTAATTAGTCGATCTGAGTAGTATGTTTTAAATATATTCGATTTACAAAATTTGACATTTAACAATTTTATAATGATATAAATATACTAATGTCATTATGTGCTAGAACGTAATCTTACTTCTGCGGCTGATAAATGTAAAAGCTGTATGTTTTGATCCCGGGTCCGGCTGAAAATCAACGCCTTGATTCAACACCACAGCATTATGCTGAACTGGTAGCCCTTTCGACTTCATCTCATATGCAGTATTAACAAATCTGTAAATATACCACTCTAAGGTTTGCTGGAAGAAAACTCAATTTTTGAGTTTGTACATCTATCTCGCCTTTGTACATCTTTTTTCTCTATTTACAAATGTATTTACATGTTTGTATACAATAAGAATAAATAAATAAATATACCTAGTAGTGGAAGTCGAATGAGTATTTCTTTATTTTAATAATTTTGTTTGTCTAAATAATTTGCATTAATATAATTTTGTGATGTTTATTTTATGAATGGAAAATACCTCGCACGTATTGCCGCATCGAGGTAATAGTGCACCAATTATTTGACTTATATCACTAAGAATGTCCTCGCGGCCTTCCTTTTATCCAGGCTGGTTGCCCAGCCACAACAGCTGAGGCAGGCTTATTACTTCCACGGCCATTCCTTTTTGCAATTACCTTATATCCAGTTCCCCTTCCTCTTATTGGGAATACAGGCACTATAGTCGAGGGACAGAACGCCCTTACTGACACCAATAGTCTGACCTTTATTTATTAATAGTATAGTATTAAAATTCTCGTGACTGCGGGTCGAAATACCTGTTATTGTACAACCGGTTGGTATTTGGACACACCTCCCTTCGTTCAATAATAATTTTCCATCGCTAGGCGCCTTATAAATGTCAAATTTTATAGCAATTACCGCAAACACCGGGCCATTCGCTGTGGCAACATTGTAAGAGTTTATCTGTTTTAGAACCAATACAGTGCACAAATCTGACACGAATCTTTTGTGGTCTGTGTAATTTGTCCGTAGACAGAAATAGCTATTTCCGTCCGGATTTCTTGTTATTTCTATTTCTTTGTTGCCATTTGCTGCGTGGCGCTGGGATAATAATAGCGTCACTCCATATCTTCGCGTAGATGCTGTGAGGACCAGCTAAGGGATGCACCAGGATAATATAATGGGATGTGTGGTATGTGGTGAAGTAGATCGCCATAAAACAATACGCAGAACAGACTACGCGACGTCACACCAACTGAATCTTTTTTCAATCGCCGTTCCATCACGTTATTTATTTAAAATGTCAAGAAGTATGGTAATCGCATAGCATTGTAGTCCAAAGTGTTCTATATCGATCCCCAGGGGTCGACGATGATGTGCAAGGGGTCCACACCAACTGTCAAGAACACATTTGAAGTTAAAAAATTTACAAAAATTTCATATTGGTGCCGATTCTGTTGTAACAGAACTAAACTGAATTTGGTCCCTCCCTATCTTCTTTAAACACCAAAAAGAGATAGCAAACATTTATAGCGAGTACCGACCTACGTTACTGTCAAACGGTCCAAAAAAATGTTCCGTTTTTGCGTATCCTTAGTCCGTGTGTTCTGAAATCGCGTCCAAATCTTTTAATTTTGACGTTACTGAACGAAACTAACAGTATCAAAATTGTAGCTATCTCGTTTTGGCGTTTGACTTAGAAAAAGATGAGGAGGGGCCAAATTTAGTTAAGTTTTGCTACATCAGAATTAGCACCATTAACTACGATTTGGGGGTCTACCCAAAAGTGAAAAACAACAAGTGGTCTACAAGACAAAAAGTTTGAGTACCTCTGTCGCATAGGGCTTCATGAGTAATCAATAGATCTTGTTTCTAATCAAGTTGGCCAGTCCCGTGATACACCCTTTAGTTAGTTCTCACAGCATCCATAGGAATATAGAGAGAGACGTCATTATTAAATCGGAGCAGCATCATACATATACCGCATCTTATTCAATGCAAAACAATTATTACGTCATTACGGGCGCTCGACGATACTATACGTAGCGACACACCCGCGGCGTCGACCAATCAGCGCGCGCCTTGTTCCGCTCCTCCACTATATAGCTGCGCACACGCATAATTTCGCTCACATTACGCTAGCAAACATCACGTCTAATAAATGGGTTACAGATCAAATACAATAGCTTATTGTAGGTGGTTGATATTCCTATTCAGCTTCAGTAATTTCGATAAAATTTAGTTTTGTCTATGATCTTTTTTTTTAATTGAAAAAAGTATTAATAGAGGAACAGTAAAAATGTTGCATTTTAATGCGATCCCCGAGGACTACGTAAGGAAAAGCGCACAGTGAGTACTTTGAAATATTATATTTCATAATACATTAACAATTATAAGTACTTTATAGCTTCCGAGTAGCAAACAAAGTTAACAATGAATAAATATTTTATATAATAATACATAAATATTTTGTAAACAAAAAAGCGGTTTGATGTTTGGCCCCGGCATAGTAATAGCGTCCTCCGTCCCTTCCCTTGGTTGCTGGGAGAACCAGCTCAGGGAAGTACCATGATAATGAGCAGCAACGTTATCCTGTTATTCTATCAAAATTTTCTACGACCTGCCAAGTGTGGAGATAATGGCAAACGCCTCTTTTTTTAAGTAAGAGTTTTATGTCCAGCAGTGGACTTCCACCGGCTGATGATGGTGAGGATGACGAAATAATTTTCAGTTCTTGAAAAACAAAAATAGATAAATACGTTTTTTTTTTAATTACATACATACACTCACGACATCCCATAAGGGTAGGCAGAGA
The DNA here is from genome assembly GCA_017165845.1 of Thaumetopoea pityocampa. Classification (NCBI taxonomy): domain Eukaryota; kingdom Metazoa; phylum Arthropoda; class Insecta; order Lepidoptera; family Notodontidae; genus Thaumetopoea; species Thaumetopoea pityocampa. The sequence continues at coordinate 70,150 of WUAW01000741.1, read as the reverse complement.
CCACAGTTTGCCACATACTACGATCCTGACACACCTCTCTCGCCTCATCCACATCCATACATCTTCTCATACATTTTCGTCGATTAAGGGTGCTAAGTGTGCTTTTATTTTTTTTAATTATAATTTTTAAATCATGGATACAATATATTGTGTATTATCTATGTAGATATAAATGTATTATGTTATCTATGGTGGGAGAGTTTTGGCGGCAACCTCAATAAAGCATCACTTGATTTTTTATTTTAGTGTTTTATATTAATTTATTATGATATTTGACGTATAAATTTGGTGTTGTTTTATTGACAAATCGTCGATAATCCTGAATAATGTTGAAAATTTTCAATTAAATCGTGACAAACATAGCAAGGTGACCAGGTTTTCTCAAGGCCTTCGGGAACTTTCGTGTAGTCAATTTGATAACCATCAGATTGATGTCAAAACTCCCGAAGTAATAAAATGACATACAACAGTATTTTATTGTTAAAACGGAGAAAATATTATTGAAATGAAACATAAATATAATGAAGATATAACATTAGATGTATAATTATGTCAGACAAGGTTGACTTATGCAATTTATATATGTAATTACATTAGACAAGGCGGTATGGATAAAAGTACTTTAGCCTGCTCGTAATGGGCGAATCGAATAAAAAATAAATCCATCATGGCTACTGCTATCCATAGAGACCTATAGAATATTATCCTGGTCGAAGGACCTTCCGTCCTATCACAGCTAAAATTCTTTATCTTCATCGCTGATCACCCTTAAGATTACGATATTTTTGGTAAAATTGTACCAAATAGGTCAAACGCCATAAATTAAGAAAGAAGAAGAAGACACCTATAGAAGACAACATACATATAAATATATTTTGTATGTTGACTCTAGGTCGATTTGAATTTAATAGAAGTAATCTTTTCATCATCCTAATATTATAAATCCGGATGTAAGTTTGTTTGTTTGTCACGTTTTCACGTCTTAACTACTCAACAGATAATCATGAAATTTTGTATAGACATTATCAAGAGCATAGAGAAGGGCATAGGGTAGCGTTTATCCCAAAAAAACTTCCAGAAGTATAGAAAAATTGTATTTTCAACTGTCTCTGTATTCGATTCGTCTGTGTATTTAAGGACAACAACGCGACCGATGCCGCGAGTAAAAGCTAGTTTGTTATAAACAATTCGATTTCTAAGAAAGTCCTTGGACGGCAAAGTCGAATTTATTATCAGCAAAGTGAAAATATGAGCTCAGTAATAAAAACTTGTACTTATTTCACAAGGTCCTCTTAAATGAAGTAACGAATGTATTTTAACGATTAAAAAATTTCGATTCAATTTCGACATGTAAATATTGTATATTGTATCATTGGTTTCTGTTCTTATGTCTTGCTTTATGGCGCTAGCATAATGATAGCGTCACTCCATCTCTTCCGGTAGATGCTGTGAGAAGCAGCTGAAGGATGTACCAAGATAACTGGCAGAAGCGGTTTTTTTTAATGAAAATCTACTGCGATCTCCAATGTCAATCGTGATGATTATGACAAATCCCTCTTTTTTAAGGGGAATGCCCTTGTTCAACAGCGGACTTTCACAAGGTGATGATGATACATACATACATACAGTCACGCCTCTTTCCCATTGGGGTAGGCAGAGACCACTTCCTTCCACATGCTACGATCGTTTGATGTAGCGAAGTGGCTATCCGCAGCCCACATTTCGCCTCCGCGGGCAATGACACGTGTCGGGTGGCGAACCACGACGCCGCCATGTATGATGATAATGATTCATATATCATTACAAGCTTTTGCCCACGGCTCCGCCCGCGTGAATGTCGATTTTCCACTACATCCCGATATCCCGACACAATCATACATTTTACCTCCTTATAATATTAGTATAGATAACTAAACAAATGTAAATGCAGTATAAAAAATCTGAATTTCCTCACAAATCCACCATTTTGGAGTTAGCAGGTTAACTCTCTAAGGTGACAATAATACACGTAGTTTTTACGGCACGGAAGGTTGTCACCAAGGAGTCCTAGTGAGAGAGAAAGTAGTAGAATCTGGTAAAGAATGTACGGACTTGTAAGTGCCGTTTTCCCTGCTCGGCTGGCCAATTTTAAAAACACACAATAGAGAAATTTGTTTCTAAAATGATGTATTTTAAATTAACCTAGTAAAGCTATATTGGGTACACCGACTCCCGTAGTTATATGATGAATAGATACGACATGGTTTTTCCAGACGTATCAGATAGTAAGAGTACTACAAAAGCTGTTTTTGGACTCCCCTGTAAAATTTCACTGGTGCCGATTCTGTTATAACAGAACTTAACTAAATTTGGTCTTCTTCTTCTTCTTCTTCTTCATTTTTCATAGTGGCAATCGTCTGCAAATTCGCGCCATTTCTGCCAGTGTCGAGTGTATATATTTTATAAGTTATGTAATATTTTTCAAGTGAACAATAAAATATCGGTGTATCACATTTTATTGTTTCTTATGAGTTATGAAGTCAATCCGAAGAATACCACTTTGATCACGCAAAATGCCTTGAAAAAATACACTTTGCTATGTTAATCACAGTTTTATTCCGATATTTCAATATCGTTCATGATTATTGACGATTAATACACAAAACAACACCAAATTTATATATTAAACATCACAATAAACTAATATAAAACATTGAAATAAAACGTCAAGTGACGCTTCACTCGGGTTGGCGCCAAAACTAAATTTGGTCTCTCCCTTTTTCTAATGTCAAATGCCAAAACGCTACAATTTTGATGCTATCAGTTTTGTTTAGAAACGTGAAAATTAAGATTTAGGCGCGATTTCGTAACACACGGACTAAAGATACGCAAAACCGCAACATTTTTTTGAACCGTTTAACACAAACGTAGGTCGGTACTCGCCATAAATGTTTGCTACCTCATTTTGACGTTTGACATTAGAAAAAAATAGAGAGGGACTAAATTTAATTAAGTTCTGTGAAACAGCATCGGCACCATTGAAAACACTTACTGGGATTTTAAATTGCTCAGCCGAGCTGTGAACTGGGTATCTATTAATCATTTTCGCGTCCTCAAAAATGGGTTAGTATAAAAATATAATTGTATACGAAGGAAGGAAATACCACTAATTGGGGGAAATTATCTCTTTTGAAGGGTACGGGCGCACATTAACGATAATAAATCAATTACGCGGTTTATCAAAACTTTGTTTAATTAACACATTTTAATTATCTGGTTCGTATATAACAGTGATAGTGGTAGTATAGCCATGCACGCCAAGACTTAGATTTCGAGTTTAAATCACAAGGCACGCACGCATCTCTGCTTTTCGAAGTTATGCGCGTATTAATAAAGAATTATCACTCGCTTTAATCGGTGAAGAGAAATATCGCGAGGAAACCTATATCATAGGTGTTTGAGAGATTTTCTGGTTTCGTGCCGTGTAGTCTGCCTACATGGGCGTACCCAGGGGAGGGCAGGGGGCAGCTGCTCCCCCCTGGATTTTGTTTACGTCCCTACCTAATTATCTACTTTTGTCGATAAAATTTAAGAAAAAGAACTTTTTGCCATTTGCATAATCTATACATACAATAAAATCGCAAACGAGCCGTGTCTGTATAATCAATATTTTTTTCAAAAAACCAATCATACAGATTGTACCTATCTTACCGGAGCCAAAAATATAGTTTTTAGAAATATTGTCTCTGTTTTTCTGTTTGTCTGTGCGTACGCTAATCTCAGAAACCGATTTTAATGCTGTTTTTACTGTTGCATTGTGGCAAGCTTCCTCTAACATTTGGTGTTTGTTTCATCTATCTATCATTTATCATTCATTCTTATTAAGATCGAAGAAAATAATTTATGTATAATTTCGCTCTTACTGAATGCCCACGCGGACGGAGTCGCGGGCATAGCTAGTTAAAGAATATAATAATTAATAGCTATTGTTTAATTAAAGAATTTATATAAAAAATACCTAATTAAATTTATGTTTATTTGACTAGGTGCTTATAAAAATCTTATTTGCGAATAATAATCTATGAATCGAAGGACGATGTGATCCCACGCCGCCGCCGCCTTCGACACGTAGATCACCAAAATACTCTCCATCCGAAGGTCGCCTGCAAGAGAACGCTTTTAGCGATAAGACCGGCCATTGGAACACTTTTCATATTTGTTTTGTTGTTCTGTAATGAATTGTTTTTGGTGTGTCAATAAAGAGTTATCTATCTATCTATCACCCTTGCACTACTCGGCACGGGCCAAGTGGTCACACCTTCAGATACTTAACCCGTCGGCGGGGTCGAAGAAATCTTCTTCCTGTTGTATATTCGAATATTCCAATGTTATCTTTGGGCTAACCGTGTATCAGAACTTACCTTTTTAAAATATAATCTATAGAGATGTTGGAAACAAGAAAGTCAGAGGAGATATATGATTTTTCGTAAAAACGTAATTAAAGTGACTTACAATTAGTCAGTGTTTTATTACAATAGAGTACATGAAACTTCCCACTCCGCGTCCCGTCACTATTAGGTGCAGTACTGAACCAAGGTAGTAAACTCCGAGAAACACCCCTCCCGCGACTGCCAAACTGGGACTCAAACCTCTCTCGGGGTGCCCTTGTGCTAGTTCCCCCACCTTCTTAACCCTTAAGGCATTATGTCCGGGCACACAGTCTGTTAAATCGATAACACGGTTAATTTGACGTCAACAAACATAAGTGCAATTATTAATTATAAATCACACTTACCCTTTGACTTGGAGTCACGGTATGTTGATTGACAATTATAACCCACTAATGAATCATTAAAACAACAGCTGTGGTGGCTACATCCTTCTATTTGTGTCTCATTAACAGTGGTGTAATTCTGTTATAATATAACCTAATTAAATTTAGTCTCTCCCTATCTTTTTCTAATGTCAAACGCCAAAACGAGATAGCAAACGTTTTTAGCTAGTACCGACGTATATTTCTGTCAAAAGTTAGAAAAAATGTTGCGTTTTTGCGTATCTTTTTTAGGCGGCATGTTCCGAGGAAACGTCTAAATCTCTTAATTTTGACGTGTCCAAATGAAACTGACAGCACCAAAATTGTAGCTATCTCGTTTTGGCGATAGGCATTAGAAAAAGATAGGGAGAGTCTAAAATTAGTTAAGTTCTGTTACAGCAGATTTACCACCAGTGATTGCTCTCTCTCTCTCTTGGCTCGTCCAACAAATAAGAGCTAAAATATAATAATCCGCGAGTTGATAATATGTTTAAAAATTAATATCAATAATCTATGCTATAATAAAATTGTTAAACATCAAATTTTGTTAATCATATATATTAAAAAAATAGAACTACTCAGATCGACTAATTAAAGGATTCTGAAACCAAATCCGTCGATAAGTATTTGTTTGTTCGAGCTTCACACAAATATCAGCGAGTAGATTTTGGTTAAACTGTTACATTCTTAAAGTTACTATTCCAACTTAAATACTGTGGCATGTTTCATCAACATCGGTTCAGTAGAATTGAAGGTACAACTTGATCCCTGTTTTTGTAGCCGCCGTTAAGATACAAGAGCTCAAGTTGGTTCTATGACTTTTTATGTAAATCTGATTGTTTCGGCATTTTCCATGTAGCGGAATACCGACATTCACGCGGGTGGAGCCGCAGGCGAAAGCTAGTAATGAATAATAGTATTTACAATTTACAAAAGCTAGTAATATTATAAAATCCTGCACACACAGCACTGATGGTAATTTTTCACGTTCATAAATGAAATTCGCAGTTAAACTTTAACCAAAATCAACTTCGCACATAACCTTAGATTTGTTTATTGCACAATGACGTCAAACGTGATCACGCGACCATGCTATATCGCATCTTTGTAGCATAATTTTTTTATTTAAATTGAAAAATATGTCTTTATTACATTTAAAATTGTAATATATATTTATTAAATATTCATACACGGGTATGATTTTGAACATATAAAGCGTTTATAATATTTCCTAAAAGTATTGTAGGCTTATATCAACAACGATACTGTATGTACTCATAAAAAATATCCTTATCTGTACTGACGGCTGGACTCCGGACTCGCCTTGGAGTCCGCTCGCCCGCTTAACTACTGTGGAATGCGCGACATTTTAACAGAAAAGATATTTATTTTTAGGAATTTCCTTTCCTCTCCACTAAGCCGTGGGTACGCAACGAGGCACTTTAATCACTTTTGAACCTCATAAAAT
>WUAW01000741.1:37063-54261 GCA_017165845.1 Thaumetopoea pityocampa | reverse complement strand
AATTACTCCAATAGTTTGGTCATTCAGAAAGGGCGAGTGAGATTCGATTGACGAAACGAATATACCGGGCGAATGTGAGTGGAAGTGTTGGAAGAGGGCGCCCACGAAAAACGTGCCTTGAGCAATTCAAGAACTTGTTTAAAAAAGGTCAAGTACGTAGCACCCTTAATCGACGAAAGCGTATGAAAAGATGTATGGTTCTGGATGAGGCGAAAGAGGTGTGTCAGAATCGTAGTATGCGGCGAATTGTCTCTACTTATCTTTATGTGTATAAGTTTGTGAAAATGTATTTTTTTATTTATTGTTGGGTGATGCTGGCACAATAACAGCGTCACTCCGTTACTTCCTGTGGGTGCTGTGAGAACCAGCCAAGAGGTGTTATCCTGTTATTTGATTAGGTAAAATCTACTGCAATCTTCAAGACGTCTGTCAAGGGTGGAGATATAGCAAATCCCACCTTTTGTGAAGGAGGCTGTTGTCCAGCAGTGGACATTATGATGATGAATTTTTTATTACAGATTGTTGGCATAACTGATCCGAAAGGCCGCAAGCGGTATATCGCAGCGGCCTTCCCCTCCGCCTGTGGGAAGACCAACCTTGCAATGATGACCCCGACACTGCCTGGTTACAAGGTGGAATGTGTGGGTGACGATATCGCCTGGATGAAATTCGATAGCCAAGGTGTACTGAGAGCTATCAACCCGGAGAATGGGTTCTTCGGTGTGGCTCCAGGTAAGATAATTTTTTAAATTGCCTTTTATAATTTTAATTTTAACACGTTGAGCGCCACGCGATTGCTTAAGGAAATCTCCGTCAGGTCACGCACGATGCTCAGAAGCGCTGTAACTGCAGTATGGCGTTACGAAACGCACTACTAACAGAGTGAAATTTACCCGATACAGATGCGTAAATATATTATAAGCATTGTTTCTTGTTGCAGTAGAAGATATATATGAAGAGTTTGAATTGAAGTGTTCATAGACATTCACTCAACCCGTTGTGCCAAGTGTTCATAGACATTCACTCAACCCGTTGTGCCAAGTGTTCATAGACATTCACTCAACCCGTTGTGCCAAGTGTTCATAGACATTCACTCAACACGTTGTGCCAAGTCTGTTTTGTCTTGTTTCTCGTTCAGCTCATTAGATAAGATTTCATCGAAATCCATTAAAATGCTTTAATAATATAGTCTTATTTATCTATACTATTATAGAATTTTTAAATGGCAATTTTTTTAAATCAAAGATATTTAAAACAACTACTCAGATCGATTAATTAAAGGCTTTCGAAACCAAATACGTCGATTTTTGTTTGTTTGTTCGAGCTTCACACAAAAACCAGGGGGTAGATTTTGGTCGAACCGTTACAGTCTTTAAGATACTATTTCGACATAAATACTACGGCTTGTTTCATTAAAACGATCAAGTGAAATTGAAGAAACAGCTGATCCCTGTTTTAGTAGCCACCGTTAAGGAATGAGAGCTCAACTAAAAGAGGCGTTTTATATAAATCAATTATTGTTTCGGAATTTCTCATGTAGCGGAAAACCGACATTCACGCGGGCAGAGCCACGGAAAAAAGATAGTATTAAATAGAAATTAAGTAAAGATTAAATAAATTTTCAGTAATTCCTTAAAACCGTGTAATTTTTTTTAGTTCTATCATGTTGTACCTACGCCTTCAGCCAACGGTGGTTGACGCGACTTGAACGGAAAGTCCAGTCTCAGTCACTGATGGCTGACGTGGCGCTCAGCGTATTAAACGCCGTGAGGCTTCGACATAAAAATAGTTCCATATTTTTCCGTAAATGCTGTGAGAACCAGCTAATAGATGTACAAGAATAATGAGCAACAGCGTTATTATATTATATTCAATATAAAAATCTACTGCGATATAAATCAAATCCCTTCCTCAAACTTCCAAAAGAAAAAAAAAATTAAAAAAATCCCCAAACTTCCACGGACTGATTATGGTGATAATTTTAATGTTGCAATATGTGGACATTTTNATACCTACGCCTTCAGCCAACGGTGGTTGACGCGACTTGAACGGAAAGTCCAGTCTCAGTCACCGATGGCTGACGTGGCGCTCAGCGTATTAAACGCCGTGAGGCTTCGACATAAAAATAGTTCCATATTTTTCCGTAAATGCTGTGAGAACCAGCTAATAGATGTACAAGAATAATGAGCAACAGCGTTATTATATTATATTCAATATAAAAATCTACTGCGATATAAATCAAATCCCTTCCTCAAACTTCCAAAAGAAAAAAAAATTTAAAAAAATCCCCAAACTTCCACGGACTGATTATGGTGATAATTTTAATGTTGCAATATGTGGACATTTTGAGACTTTTCAGGAAAATACGAGTAGACGCTTTGGACTGGTGGACGATTTTTTCTCGCTCTTACATAAAAAAAAAATTATACAAATAACTCAATTTTATATTAACTCAATCAAACTCTGAAACTATGATACAAAATGAGGTTTATTTTATTATACATGCCGTAATTAAATATTGCATTGTAACATTGCATGTTTACATAATTAATTAGGTATTTCTTTTTTTAATTAATTAAAAAAAATTATTTGCACTTACAAAGAAACATTGTGTGCTTTACGAACGACCTTAGATTTTTAAACAACTGCATTTGCCTGGAGTTGCTTGGATTCATTTTTAAATAACAATTAAAACGGCGTGCTTGAGAGGATATACAATGGTTGTGTAGTGGTTATAGACACGACTCACGATCGAAAGGTCGCTGGTTCGATCCCGGTCCCGTACCACTGGGTTATATCTAATTCAATGAATTAGATTAACCCAAAATTGAATAACCATTGTGCTGTAAAGGGGCAGCATAATACTGCCAAAAGAATCGTCGTCCCACATTGCTACTCTGCAATTTTTGGTGATTTATCTATTCCGCAATTCATATCATTAATATTGTTGGGACACATTTTTTTTACACACATCTAACCCCAAATTAGAATTTCTTGCGTTTTGGATACTAGACAACGATACTTACTATTTAGATAGATGCTAATACATCTATAGATTTTAATTTGGCATTATTTTTTTCGACAGGGACTTCAGAGTCTACAAATCCAATAGCAATGTCAACAATATTCCAAAACACAGTGTTTACAAACGTAGCGGAGACCAGTGATGGCGGTGTTTGGTGGGAGGGTATGGCAGAGGCCCCGGAGACCCTAATAGACTGGAAGGGACAACCCTGGGATTCTACCAAAAAGACCCCAGCAGCACACCCAAACTCTAGGTAGGCAAAAGTTTGATGACTGCGCATAAATAATATCTATGGTTGATATTTATGTGTTGCCGGCTTAAAATTGATTACCTCAATTCGAGTAAAAATTGAACTATGATGTGTTCTTTAGATTCTGCACACCTGCCAACCAGTGCCCAATAATCGACAGTGATTGGGAAAGTTCCGAGGGTGTTCCGATTTCTGCTATCTTGCTTGGCGGGAGACGACCTGCCGGTGTACCGCTAGTCGTTGAGTCCAGAGATTGGCAACATGGCGTGTTCATGGGAGCTACTATGCGATCTGAAGCCACTGCTGCGGCAGAACACGCCGTAAGTATTTCAAAAATTTATCTTCTTTTCTAATCTTACTAAATTATACCCTATTTAAAAAGTCATTTACATTACATTTGCAATTATCAATTTGTTTTTTATCTTTAAACGTGTTCATACAAAAGATAATAAAAAAATCGACTGTCAAACTATTATTTAAAATCTCAACTAGACTTTGTCATCTGAGATAATCTATACTTCTACCATACCGCATACTTCTAAATTCATATGTTTATAACGTATGTTTATAAAGATATAGGTACAATTATAGACCCTGAAAACAAGATTCCCTTTCTGAATAATTCGTGTTGATATTGGAGGGAAGGTCCGAAACGTAATACAAGGCGAATATATCGCTGTAATTGCAAACTGCTTGGTAAATGTTTGATTAACATTTAAGAAACAACCACAGAAGTGATGCTATCATACTAATATCTAGATTTCGGCTAATACTAGTTAATTGATGAGAAAACAAAAAATATGATATATTAAAACAAAAACATTTTTTCTAGTAATCTGTTTGATGTTAAGTGCGATTTCATAGATCACAGTGAGAATTAAAAAACGAATTATTAAAGCTAAACTATCTACAAAATTCTTAAAAAAAAAAGATTTTTTTTCTCTAAATTGTATATTTTGTCATACGAGTATAGACATGAACTAATTCCACCCTTTTCTTTCGTTCAGAAAATGCCTACTGTATACAGTTGTGTCGAGATCCCTATACAGCGGTTATATGTGGTCTACACTGCTGGTTCTGGTCGTAGTCCACTGCTGCACATGCGCTTCCTCCATAAAAAGAAAGGATTTTCCGTATTCTCCACGCTTGGCAAGCGTCATGGGGATCGTAGTAATTTTGATCGAATGACGGGACAAAACTACTGCCTATTATCCTGGTAAATCCCTTAACAGGTTCTCACAGTACCCACGGAGAGAGATGAATTGCCGCTATTATTATGCTACCACCACACCAAAAGAAGTATTATGATACCGAAATTTCGATATTTTTGCAGAGTAAAGTGATTATGCACGATCCGTTTGCAATGCGTCCGTTCTTCGGATACAACTTCGGTGATTATCTTAAGCACTGGCTGTCTATGCCGAAAGCTGGACGCCAGATGCCGAAGATTTTCCATGTGAACTGGTTCAGGAAGAACGATCAGGTAAATATATAGTTTACTCTTACTTGAAGGGTACAAAAGCAAAGGCGCCACTGTCCATGCGGTAGGAGTGCGTAAACGTAATGATATTTATCATAGTCACTCTTTGGGTTTTCTTCACAAATCTCTCCGTCGGCCATCTTACTGTCCGTGACTTTAGCTTAACGTGATCGGCTATATATGGGCAGTATCAATGTTGCTCTTAACGCCATAATACCATTTTTTGTAAAAAAAAATAGACAACGGTGCTGATGCTGAATGCAAACTTAACTGAATTTAGTCCCTCCCTATCTTTTTCCAATGTCAAACGCCAAAACGAGATAGCGAAACATTTATAGCGAATACCGACCTACAATTCTGTGAAACGGTTCAAAAAAATGTTGCGTTTTTGCGTATCTTTAGTCCATATGTTCCGAGATCGCGTCTAATTTTGACGTAATTATTTAATTACCTCAAAAATTATTTATTTTATTATTTATTTAATTTTTCTATTATTTAATTTTGACGTTTCTAAATGAAACTGACAGCATCAAAATTGTAGCTATCTCGTTTTGGCGTTTGACATTAGAAAAGGATAGGGAGAGACTAAATTTAGTTTTCTATTACAACAGAATTAGCACCATTATAGATTAATTAGAATCCTTTTTATTCCCTTCCTATTTTGCAACAACTTTTTTATTGCAGGGCAAATTCCTTTGGCCTGGATTTGGCGAGAATTCCCGTGTCCTGGACTGGGTCCTTCGTCGCTGCGACGATGAGCCCTGCTATACGGAAACTCCTCTTGGATACATCCCGTCAGACGGTGCTATAAATACAGACAGCCTAGGACCTATCGATATGAAATCACTCTTCAGCATACCGCAAGATTTTTGGATGCAAGAGGTAGTAACTTATTAAAACACTTAAAACTTTATTTGGAAGTAAAATTTAAACTATATTTATAGCTAATTGTCAATATTAAAGAACACTGTGTTTATTCAATTAAATGTGTGCGTGTGTGTGAGCACGTGCGCATGCGCGTGTAGGCGTGCGTGTGCGTGTGCGTGCATCTATGTTGTGTGAGAGAGAGAAAAAGAGAGGGAGAAAGGACAAGAGAAAGAGAGAGAGAAGGTACAGTTGAGTTAATCCTTTTTAATAATTACAAATATTAATAATTACTTTTACAGGCCGACGCCATCGAAAAGTACTTTAAGGAAGAAGTTGGTGATGACTTGCCGAAGGAAATGTGGGAGGAACTAAAAAAACTCAGAAAAAATGTCCAACAACAATAAATTACAAACCAAAGATTAAATTAGACATTTATTATTAAAAAAAGGAAAAAAAAATTGAATGTTAAATCATTATTTTTATGATAATCATGTAAACATTCCTGGAGCCGGAAATTTTAATCATTAGTCCCTGTTAGAGAACATCTTTATATTTGTAGAAATTATAACAGATATTTTACTGACAATGGATTCAGAATTCGGTTGGAGACAAAAGAAGGCTGTGTTATTTAAGTTAAAATCTGTACTTGAGAAGTATACAATATTAAAACCATTTTCTTATTTTCAAAATTTAGTTTATTTCACATAAATTATGATAGTATCGTAAAAGCGGGTTCTGTTTAATGGTGTAAAGATGAAGTCCTACGACGCTGAAGAAGAGAATTACCCAATGATGTAGATATTAAATCCACAAACGCTAAGGTGCTATCGGACCTAAATAAAATCATAAGTTATAAAATATATGTTTTGTCATTTGATGTTGTGTGCCTCTGACCTACAGATGTGTATATGAAATTATACTAATAAATGTATTATTAAGTTTTATTTCGAAATAAAAATGTATTATCGATTTATTTGTTTAATTAATGTTGTCTATTGCACGTTGATTCTACGTTCCATTCGATAACCATTTTTTTTTGTATGACTCTCATAGTCTGACTAACTACTCGTACTTTATAAAAAAAACTAGAACTTAAACCATTAAATAGTTTCATTTCATAGATTACGTAAGCTATGTAAATGCCTTCTATCATAACTTTTAAACATTTAAAATCCCATAAAGTTATGGTAAATAATTTTACAAAATATTCTCAATTATTTCATGTGTTTAGCAGAAAATACTCTGACGCCATCTTGTGTTGAGGCTCGCGCATATTTCGTTAAAAGAGCGTTGACATTTAATTTTTCCGTTGCATAACATCTGAAAAAAAAAAGTCATTTATAATAAATATTTTTTTAATCAAAAAATCGAATATATTGAAGGTCGACTTGTAGAAATACTAACGGTATTGTTGATTTTTTAATCTTTGTGAATTAGACAAAGTAAGCAATAGAAAAAGTAAGCCCTATAATATTAGACGAGTAGCGATATTACTCAAGGAAAATACCATCATCATCACTAATCCATATTCGTCTGCACTAAAGAGGCACGTACCTCCCCTAATCAAGAGGGGGATTAACGCATTTAAGAGCTTTTGAGCGTAAGTCATGTCTGAATACCACTAGACCACCAATGTAACTCTATATAACAAGAAATATAAGGAAAAGGACGGTATGCTTACTCTATATAAAGAGAAATATAAGGAAAAGGAAAGTATACTTTCTCTATATAAGGAGAAATATAAGGAACCCGTGTTGACTGCACGGATGGCGCAGTGGTTTAAGCGTCCACTGCGCTGTCGCGTGTTGTGGGTTTGATCCCCACACGAAAAAATAACTTTGTGTAATCCTCAAATTGTTGTTCCGAGTCTCAGTGTTCTGTGTTCCCGTTATTTGAATGTTTGTAAAGTCCCCGCGACACAGGAATTAATGCTAATGCGGGAGTTGTCTTTAAAAAAAATATAAGGAAAAGTAAAGCATACTTACTCTATATAAGGAGATATTTGTTCAACGGTCCATTTGCTTTTAGTTTGAAACAAGACTTTAAATCTTTCATTAATTTCATCTGGTAAATCACTCTCAGCGAATCCCCATACCACTTGTGGTGTGGTTGTTTTGTCCACCAAAGCAATCCCTGATAACAATGATTCCTAAAACCAAAAACAATTTAAGGTTATCCAAACATTATCAGTAGCACAGCTACTTTTTATTGAAGACTAGTTTTTGCCTGCGGCTCCACCCGCTTGAATGTCAGTGGGAACATGGGAAATCCCGACACAATCATAGATTTATATAAAAAGTCAAGAACCACCGCAGCACGGCTGCACCCAAGCGCCACCTGCGCGTATCTAAACACAAACAGAGATAATAAAATTACATTACAAACAATCAAAGACAATCATATAAAAAAATACTAATTATTAATTATTAGCTACGGCTCCGCCCGCGTGAATGTCAGTTTTCCGCTACATGGAAATCCCGTCACAATCATTAGATTTATATAAAAAAGCCTAATAACCACTTTTACTTGACCTGTCGTACCTTAACGGCGACTACTAAAACAGAGATCAAGCTGTATCTTCAATTCTAATGAACCGATTTTGATGAAACATGCCACATTATTTAACTCAGAATAGTACCTATGCGACTGTATTAGTATGACCATATGACTAAAATATACTCACTGGCTTTTACATGAAGTTCGAACAAACAAACAAACTTCGATGGATTTGGTTTCAGAAGCCCTTAGTCGATCTGAATAATTTTCTTTTTTAATATATTTGATTTTATACCTACGAAACCTATTATATAATAATAGTATTTTTAATTTATTTTAACCCATGAGCACTATGTCGTGAAGTTATGTACTGACAGGAAGTTAAAAGCGCCTTGTTGAGGCTACACATGTGGCTTTATGGTGTTTTACATACGTATAGTAAAAAGTGTTTTAGGTACTTAGGTATTTAAAATTGACCCGCAATACTCACGTCTGTAATCATACCCTCAGGCACTGAATCTCTCCAAGCTTGCAAAAACTCCGCCAAATTAAATTTTCCAGCGCTTTTTAATAAAACTCTAGCTAAAAATCTACAAATTTTATCTTGATTATACTGATAATATTGGACATTGTCCTCTAAAAAAGATTCTTTGGTATAAAATCTAAACATTGCTTCTAAAATGGGCATCGGGACGAGTTCTTTTAAACTCTCTAATGTTATTTCTTTTGATATTTTATTGAGGGCCCATGAATTCTCATCAATAAGGTCCAACATATAGGACAGTACACGAAATTCGTAATCGAACTCAAGCAAACGATAGTATCCGTTTAACTGGATAGCCTGAATTTTCTCTAATTCCTCATCGATTTCAGCTTTAGACGCTTGTACTTGCTCAAGTATGGCATCATAATTTAATAATTTTGATTTGTCTATAATATATTCCAGCTCTTGGCCCTGATATTTCGAATGTTCTAAAATTTTACTCAGCTTCGACAGTCTTGGTTTACAAAGCTTTAATTCGTAATACGTAAAAAATGTATTGATTATGTCTTTATGCTCTATCTTTCTTGGTGCTTTAGACCCCTCGTCTGACTCTGTAGATTTATTTAGGCTAGAGTTTGATTTATCCAAAGAAGTATCCGAGTCACTTTCCATCGAACTATTAATATTAGTTTCATCAAGGCCTGTAGATGCGGCAAATAAGAGATCTGGAACTAGTAGAAGACTGTTTGAAGTCTCTGCTTCTTTTACATCATATGTTCTTTCATTAGTACATAAAACTACATTCTCATCCAGATCGCCTGTAACATTTGGGTCATTTATTTTATTTCAAAATGGCAGACTATAAATAACATAATGCAAAGAGTAACCAAGAAATGCTGAAAACCCTAAGTCCATTATCCAAATATTTAAAATGCCACTATCAAACCAGGTGTCGTACGTATCTCTCATTGCCAAAATTTGTTCCAAGTCTTAAGGTACTTCATATACCTATGTACTAAACACTATGATTATATAATTAGAAATCTTAGACGCAGCGTGTTAAAAATTTATCGTACCCTTAAACAATAATTCGTTTCCTGCTTCAATTTCATGTAGAAGATTATCATCAAGAAGCATTAACTTCAAATTATCATTCTGTTGACCGATATCAGGAAAACGGAGTACTTGTGTGACTTCTGTTAGCTCTGACTCGTGTAGTTTTGCAGTTTTGATAATTTTTCTAACATCTTCTGGTGTTCTCATTTCTCTGTAATTATAATAAACTTCTTATAATCATACCACCGGTAACATTTATTAATCATCAACGGTTTCCCAGACAATTAGATAATGTTGATATTTTGGTTTAGGGGTCGTAGTCTAACTACTCTATCCAACCAAATACACTATGGCCTTCAATAGGGACAGTGAAATAATTATTAGGTTAGACAAAAACCCCTTAACTAGACCCGTAGTCTAAACAAAACATAGGTCTAAAGATTTTTTTTGCAGACTACAAAAACCCCGTAACTAGACCCGTGCTCTAGACAAAACATAGGTCTAAAGATTTTTCCTTGCAGATCCTTACTGTGAAGAAAAATATATAGTTGCTTTTTATTCCTTGGAGTTATGATGAGAAAAGTAAAAATAAATTTTTACTAACGGAACTGTGAAATGCTGCTCCGCACCGTCCATAATTTTGCCTTGCTAAATAACGAAAAAGCAAACCACTTATTTCGCCTTATTTAAAATTTTAAAATCTGTTGATTTGGTATACTTATGTATTTCATTATAGCTTTGAGGTAATTATTTTAAAGAGCATTCAAGAATTTTCCCCAAATATTAAAATGTAGAGTGTTATTATTATTAGGCTTGCAATGTATTTGTAAAAAAGATAAATTCTTGGACCTTAACAAAACAAAATCAAAATGAAACAAAGGAACTCATCATTAAGTACCTTACTTAGAGAACTAAGTTACCCTGTGATAAAATTTTAAATGGTTGAGATCACATTAACGTGCTGATGGACTTACAAAAATATTAAAATATATAGAGTGATACTGGCTTAAAAACAATTTTGAGAAATTCAGCAAATTGATAAGCGTGTTCAATTAGAGAACCAAAAAATATTTTGGAAGGTTCGCATAAAAAACTGAACCGAAATTTAAATATGACATGACATTTTAGAGTGTTATAAAAATTATAAATTGCAAAAATAGGAGAAAATAAAAAATGTAAGCCCACAGATAGAAATCACAAATTGAAAACGATGATTACATCAATGAGATACAATTACAAGTAATAACTAACGAATAACATACTCTAGATAAATTACGTTAAATATTTTTTAAATGGACACAATGATTACAGTGTTTATGTAGGTAATTCTTCAGATTAGGTCTACCGAGGCTTGACTTAAAATATATTTTAATCGATAGAGGACTCGTGCCTACAGTAAATTTTAAAAGTCCCATTTGGCGCAATTCAACCACTATTGATAAAAAAATTATTAAAATTCTTAAAAACACAGCACATGAAAGCTGCAATATTTATTTCAGTACTTACGATTTTACTGTAGTGGTGAGTATAAAATCTTCGTTAAGGACAAAATAACACAATAAATAGCCAAAAATAGATGCGCCGAAGAGCGAAGCGAGGAGGAGCGTGTTAGGTTGTTGTAGAAAACTCACGAGTGAGCGGAGCGAGCGTGCCGCGGCAGCGCCCGGCGAGTGCCACTTAATAAATAGTAATAAACAAGTATCGATTGCTTCAAATGGGACTTTTAAATTTTATTATAGCTGCGAGTCCTCTATTGATTAAAATATATTTCATGTCAATGCCTCGGTGGACCTGATCTGAAGAATTACCTTTATATAATTCATGTTGATAAAAAAACAATTTCTTTTTTAATATATTAATAAAAAATCACCAATAAATCGGTTGAACTAAGGCTTTGGATATGTTAATATTGTCCAACTAAAAATAATAATTGTACCACTGCCCCTATTGAAGATCCGTAGTCCACGACCGCTAATAGGATATTTTAACGATAATAAAATGAAATATTCCATTAGTTAATGGGGTTCCTCGAAAAAAAAATAAGTGCAGAGTTCCTTGCTCTACAAAAGTTCAAGAAATACTGAACTATGCCTATGTATCTCTCCTTGGGGGTGAAAAAGACAACTAAAATTTTTTTATTGTTTAATGTATCATCAATCATCATAAAAAATATAATCTAATATATTTATAATAATTTCATTTTTCTATAGAAGAAAATATTTATTGAAATGAATAACTTGTGACAAAATTATATAACTACGTACACGGCGGTATGGATTAAAAGACTAACCTGCTCACATAGGGAGAAATTAAAAAATTATTATGACATTTGTTTGACATCCCGATCAAGACATCAAGTTTTATTTCTGCAAATTTTTCGTGATTTTAGAATCACGTTAGTTTTAGCTTAGTTAAAATAGTGTACATAGAAAACAAAAAAAAAAACGAAATATGTCCTTGTTTGGTGATATACTGTCGCTGAACAAAAATGAAGAAAAAAGCAACCAAACGGGGGCGAGTTTATCGCCTTACTTGAATTTCGATCCACATTACATACCGAAAATGCAACCAGAGTTCATATATCCTGATGATAGTCATATGGCATCAACAGCCCGAAGGTCTAATGTAGCTCTGCCAATAATTGGAATGTCCTTTATGACAGGCTCAGGTAAAAAATAATAGTCATAGCATAACCTCTAATATTTTTACATAATACTCTGTAGGACTTATTATAAGTACAATAGTTATGTCTATTTATGAGTAACTTATTGTGCTGCTGAAATTATTGCGTAAGTATTTAACTTGTGTATGACAAATGATCATAAAAATACAAAGCACCACAACAAACCAGTAAATGAAAACATCATTTACAAATACATATCATTCCAAATTACAGTTGGAAAGGTATATAACATAAACAATATTACTATACTCGGTCTGTAAGCATGCAATACCAATTCTTTTTAGTGGGGAAGCATCCTTGCTATCCATCCTACTTCAGAGAGGTTATATGGGGCTCGCACCCACTAAAACTCCCCAAGTGATTTCTAGCCCATTTTACTGAAGCATCTATGTGATCACAAGCATTCTGCCAGAGCTTCAGTGACTGGTCCTCATCTCCTGAGAGAACTATTGAATCTGCTTTTCTTCTTCTAGATAAATGACTTATCTGTTGTCTTCTTGGGACTGCAGCTGGTCAGGCAGTGAATTGCCTTTTTAATCGCCATTATTTTTAATATGACAATTGAAAAACATACATATGTTAACTCCATTTAAAAACACTTAATCTTTTAAAAATACTAATTTACATACTACAGTAAATTTCCAAATACACATTCTGACTGAAAGTGTATTATATATTTACAGGTCTGGGTGGCATAACTGGTTTATACAAAGGATTAAGAGCAACTACGTTAGCAGGACAGATTGGCAAAGTTCGACGGACACAAGTTATTAACTATGTCATGAAACAAGGTCAGTTATACAAATGAAAACAAAGTTCCACACTTGTAATCAAATAATAGGCTTGATGTGACAGTTGTCAATATGTGTAATGTGTAGTGATAGAAATTTAAAAATGTGATAAATGTCAAATCAAATCTGTTTGTCCTGAGATAGCTATTAAATAGATTCAACTCTGTTAGAAATTTAAGAATAAATTCTAATGTGTTTAAATTAATTAAAATTTAAATAGCATTGATGAATTAAGTCTTAGCTTAAACTAATTTTTCAATGAAATAATCTGTTTTTTAATATTTTCAAGATATGCACTACAAGCAATAAAATCTATATTTATAAAACAAAAAACAATAGTTCTAATATGTGTAGAAATTAATTATAATTTAATTAGCATTGTTGAATTTAGTCATAGTTTAAACTAATTTTTTAATGAAACGATTTGTTTTTTAATATTTTCAAGATATGCACTACAAACAATAAAATCTATATTTATTTATAACTTTTCTACAAATTAAGTTGCACAATAAATACTTAGTCTTACTAATAATAAACTTTGTAAACAAATTTTGTTTTAGCAAGGCTGAACTCACCTTAATTTTGGTTGAAACTGAAATTTCGATTAGTTACTGTATTTACACAAGCTAACCGTTATAAGGACATGAGAGGATAGTCTAGGAGCAGAAGAGGCCCATATCCTGCATAAGATTTCATAAGACTCCTTTTTATCAAGATATTTATCAAGGATTTCTTTTTATCAAGTTATTTACAAGGAAGTTTCTTTATAGAATATTACTACATAAAAATATTACTATTTATAAGTGATAGTATGATTCAATTTCAGTTTTATTTAAAACTAGCTTTTGCTCCCGACTCCACCCGCATGAATGTCGGTTTTCCGCTACATGGGAAATCCCGACACTCATATTTACTTAAAACGCTATAAACCATTTTTCCTTGACCTCTCGTGCCTTAGTGGCGGCTACTAAAACAGGGATCAAGCTGTATCTTCAATTCTACTGGACAGATCTTAATGAAGCATGCCGCAGTATTTAAGTTGGAATATTACCTTTAAGACTGTAACAGTTTAACCAAAATCTACCTGCTGGTTTTTGTGTGAAGCCCAAACAAATAAACATCAATAGACTTAGTTTCAGAAGCCCTTAATAAGTCAACCTGAGTAGTTTGTTTTTAAATAACTATGATTTTTAAAAATTAGACATTAACAATTTTGTAATAGTATAGATGTACTGTGGCATTTTTACATGTATTATGATTCGCTGTTATATTTGTAATTTTACAAATTTATAAACTTTTGTTTTTTTTTGTTACCTTTATATTAAAAGAAATTTACAACATATTAGGTATATGTTGAAAGTGCAATTCTGTTGTCTTTGTATTTGGTAATATTATTAGGAACAACCATAAATGTTTTTATTATTAGAAGCTATCTTTTTCAAAACATACATTGTATATTTAACAACAAAAACATATTTCAGGTACCACAACAGGCTGTACACTTGGAATTATAGCATCATTTTACTCCTGCATCGCTCTCGGCGTCACCTGGGCTCGTGACAAAGAGGACACCGCAAACACCTTCATAGCAGCTGCAACCACTGGCCTCATATACAAAAGTACTTCAGGTCTTCGCTCAATGGCCTTAGGTGGAGCAGTAGGCCTAACCTTAGCTGGAGTGTATACTCTTTTAACCGATAACGACAATATATGGAGCAAAGCTAAATATAATAGATTGTGATCCCTTTCCGCCTATACGTGTAAATAGACTGTTATGTTTAATTATTCAATTATAAAATTTGATGAAGCAGTAGTAGAATGTGATTGGTGCTTATTTTGTCCATTGCCAACACATTCTAAATGTAGTGTTCGATATATATCCATAAACTGTAGTATTGCTTTGTAGTGATTTTGGTACGAAAATGTGCCGGACGCCCTATACCCTACACAGAGAGTAAATTAAATAAGTAAATGAAAATATACCCTCATTCCGGATTGATATTTTTTATAATTATGGTTATGTTAAATGATAATGATTTAGTTAAGATAATTAATTTTGTACATTTATTACACTGGTGGACTAACGTTGCTAGACCTGACTCGCGATCAAAAAAAGACGTGCAAATTAAATAACGTAAACGAAAATACCCTCATTCCAGATTGATTATATATTTTTTATGATTATATGTAAATTAATTTGTTATAATTTAACTAAATTATTTTTGTACATTTAGTAGGTACATTGGTGGTCCAGCGGTGTTAGACACGACTCGCGATCAAAAGGACGTGGGTTCAATTCCGGTCCCACTGGTTTATTTCAAATTCATGTACGGTCTACATCGTAGATACCAATGTGCTCAATGGAGATGGAAAACATCGTAAGACTCATTTAGTCAGCTATTAATTCCATCCAATCTGAACTTATTTGCTACATTCAACAAATTTTGTTTGTACCAAAGTAACACATCCGCGACTAGAAGTTTTGCACGGCGAAAACAGCGCAGTAGCTTAAGTTGAAAACGTAATTTTCTTCCACCAGGTAATAATTTTCATGACAATACTTAGTATTTTTTTATATTTATCTTAATTTAACCAATCAAAGTTTCAGTTATATTTTTTTAATCTACCCACGTGTTTTTTTAAGATCCATTTGGTATTCCGTGAATAGATATTTTTTAATGAATTGCCAATTTCAAGATCTTAGTGAAATTATTGCATAAACTTCTTACTCAGAAATGAGTGCTCATAAGGTTTGTGCATTCAATATCCGGACATTAAAATCTCCGCACCTTATGACAGTCCTCAGTTTATGGATAGTATTCTACTACTCCTGTATTACGATCATGTTTACCCCTTGTCGTACCAGGAACGAACACATAAGCACGTTAATAAAAAAAATAATTAAAAATAAACATGTTTTATTTACCATACAGTTACAATGGTTTATAATTGTACAATATTTTATATATATATATATACACATGTTACGATGGGATATGTTAAAACTAGTGGAGTTCACATTAAGAACTAAGACCATATTAAAAGTAATTAATATATAATAATATAATTTTTAAAGATAGTCGTAGTCTTGAATATCCCTTCCTGAAATATACTTTTAAAATTCAAGTCATCTGTCAGATCTCTTCTACAAGAACAAGAAACCATTATTTTTAAATACATTTTAACTATCGAACGTATGCAAAATGCACCGTTTCTTAAGTCCTATTATTCAATAATTACTTAAAAATCTCTAATTATTATTAATAAACATGAAACTTATCGCCTATGGACTTTCAAATTGTCTTATCTGATTTTTACCACATACATTTTGCCCCAAAATAGTCTTTTGACGTCGCCGATATAAGAATCAAACTTGCCGCCTAATTTCAAATATTAATCTATCAGCGCCAATATTGGCCTATTTCATTGGCGCTTTCTCATACAGCATCGATTATTGTTTGGTTTATTCCATCTCTTGGAAACTTGACAACTTTCAAACAGGACCGATTGCCAATTCAGACGATAGATCCTTTTTAAATCGTCAATGGTGCTAATTCTCTTGTAACAGAACTTAATTAAATTTAGTTTCTACCTGTCTTTTTCTAATGTCAAACGCCAAAACGAGATAGAAAACATTTATAGCGAGTACCAACCTAAATTTCTGTTATAAACTGTTCAAAAAAAAATGTTGCGTCTTTGCGTATCTTTAGTCCGTATGTTCCGTGGTCGCGACTAAATCATAATTTTGGCGTGCCTAAACTTACAGCGCCAAAATTGTAGCTATCTCGTTTTGGCGTTTGATATTAGAAAAAGATAGAGACTAAATTTAGTTAAGTTCTATTACCGCAGAATTACCACCAATATCTATTTACACGCCAGTTTAGCATCGAACAAATTATTTATCCTATGATAAACTATTCAAAATTACTTCACACTAATGGGTGCAACCCACGAAGCTACCAGCAAGATAACTTCCGGGGTTATGGTCAGCTTGTAAATATGGTTGCTAAGTTTATATTTTTAAAACATTCTTTTAGCTATTATAATAGCTAAAAAAAGCTACATA